>OX411307.1:170829134-171067134 GCA_948150685.1 Rhaphigaster nebulosa
AACGCAAATACAACGTTAGTAATTATCGTAAAAAAGTGTAGGAACATTAAAAGCAACAGAAATTTCCGCTTCTAAATTCCATTAATCTTTTTTTCTTGTCGCCCAGGTTAATATTAGGGCAGGTACACTGTTTTGAAAAAGGAAATGCACGATTTTTCATTGCTTATCTTTTATACCTCGCCAACTTCTTAAGGGTTTTATAAACAAGTTTAGCTGAAATTCAAAGTTAGAATAACATTAATTGAAATCATGCAGTAAATGATAAATACTTGGTTTTAAGGTAATTCTGTATTGAGCCTAGTATTTGCGGCCTTGGCCATAATATTACAGCAGTTTGATATGTATCCCATTGTATTTTGTTTATCTAAAAATTATTTTTATCCTTCATATTTGAAGTGGTTTTGTAATTTGTTATAATTGTAAATACCAAAATTTTAAGTCCTGATGGCCGTGTAATTTAAACATTTTGTTGATGTTTTCAGTCAGGTTAGGAATATAATTCATTTTGAAGAATGTATTTTGTTGTTTTTTTGGGTTTCGTTTAGTATTATTCTACTATTATCGTCATTTTACTAATATTCGCATCCTTACCCTTAAAAAATTCCGTGATAAATTTTTATGTAGGTTCAATTGTCTTTTTATCATTTTTTATTTTACCTTCAGATGATTCCTTTTTTGGTAATATATCATTCTTTTTTTATTTATTTTTTTCACGGAACGGCCTTAGAGACCACGCGAATATCATTACTTTTGGTTCTTCTCCAGTTTTTGTTTTTTCTTTCCTTCCATTTTTCCTCATTAACTCTGCGTGCTTTTGTTTTCTCTCTTCTTTCCACACGACTCCCTTTTTCGAAATTTTCTTTCCCACAAGAACCTTGCTTTCCTTAAGTCTTTTCCTTTATCCTTCTCCGTCCAGACAGTCCCGGTCCGTTATTCCTAGCTTCTCCGTTTCCTCCCTCATCTGCTTGGTGTATCCTCCTGAGCTTTTGTATTATCAGACTTTCTGGAATATTTCCTTGTTTAGTCTTTCCGGGGTCATTCTTATGTCCGTGGAATTTCAATCTCCTGATCCTTATTTCTGTTTCTAGGTCTTTTGTGTTTTTGTACATTTATTGTTTGGATCTTACCCTGTATCCTTCTTGTGTATTTTTAGGGCCGTAGATCCTTCTTAGGATTCTTCGTTCTATTCTCAGTAATTTTTCCAGACTGGAAAGGCATGCGTTTCCGTCCCGTATAATATTACCGTTTAACGACTGTGTTGTAGTGCCGTATTTTTGCTTTTATGGACAGGTTTTTCTTGTTATATATGTTACTGGTTGCAAAACTTAATCTCTCTAGCTTAGAGATTCTTTCTTTCATACTTTCTTTTTCCAAACCTTTGTTACATATAGTCTTGCCCAGGTACTTAAATGTTAGTGTTATTTTTATTGGTCCGTATTTGGTTTCTAATGTTTTCTTCTTGAAGTCTGGGTCTGTAGTCATTTGTTCTGTTTTTTCATAAGAGATTTGTAGACCTGTTTTTTCGGCTATTTCTGTCAGTGTGTTTATTTGGCCGATCGCCTCATCTTCCGTTTCCGCTATAAGGGCAATGTCGTCTGCGTAGGCAAGGCACCTTACTTTGACGTGGTTGTTTTTGGTCCCTATTGTCACACCCGTATTGGTAGTTCTCCATAGCTCTTTCACAACCTTATCCAGTACCACGTTGAACAGTGTTGGGGAGAGGCCATCTCCTTGTCTGAGTCCTGTTTTTATTTGGAAAGGTTTGCTGATGGCTCCTTGGAATCTTACCTTGGATTCGGTGACTTTTAGTGTTAGTTCTATTAATTTCCTAGTCTTCTGGTCTACACCGTATTCTTTCAGTATTTCCAGAAGTGTCTTACTGTCCACCGAATCGTGCGCTCTCTTAAAGTCAACAAACGAGATGTAGAGGTTTTTCTTGGGTTTTGTCTTGTAGTATTTTATCAATAGTTTTAGGCTCAGGATTTGTTCTTGACAAGACCTTCCTTTTCTGAAGCCTTGATATTCTCCGATTTTAGGGTCTATTTGCGGATTTAGTCTGTTGAGTAGTGTTTTGGAGAAAATTTTGTAGCTGACGGGTAGTAGAGAGATTCCTCTGTAGTTGTTAGCCTCTGTCTTTGTTCCTTTCTTATGCAGGGGATGTATCAGGGCGGTTTTCCATTTTCTGGGGGTTTTCTCTTCTATCCAGATATCCATCATTAGTTCCGTGATTTTCTTCCTGAATTCATCACCTTTTAATTTCCACATTTCTGCCAGTACTCCGTCCTCTCCTGATGCTTTGTTGTTTTTTAGCGCCGCGATTATTTCTTCGATTCTACTTCCAGGGGGGTGTTGTCATATGTAGTAATTCTTTCTTTGGGTTCCTCGCAGTTCAGCAGTTTTTCGAAATAGTCCGCCAGTATGTTGCAGTTTTCTTCGTTTGTTTGTGCCAGTGTTCCGTCCTTCTTTTTGGTACTAGTACCGGGGAAGGAGGGGGGGGGGGACCTTTGACTTTTTGTTTGAAAGCTTTTGAGAATAGTCTAGTGTCGTTTTTCTGAAATTCTCCTCCATTTCCTCCAGCTACCTGTTGAGGAATTCTCTTTTTTTTCTTCTTCGTATTTGGTGCGTTATTTTTCTCTCGATTATATATTTTTGATGGTTTTCGATTGTTTTGTTTTGGTTCTAGTTTTTCGACACTCCCATTCTTTTCTTTACTGCTTCTTCGCACTCTATGTCCCACCATTCCTTTCCTCTATGCATTCCCTGTGGTGATAGCTGTTCCGTAAGGTCCGTCATGTTCCTCATCTCTTCTTCCCAGTTTTGTGGGTTTTTTAGCTTTTCTCTCTGTTCCTGTCCTTTGTCTCTTACCAGGGTTTCTCTGTCTATTTTCTTTATTTTGGGGTTCTTTTCTGTGTGGTGGGCCTTTTTCGCTGGTACCAGTTTTATCTTCATTTGTGAGGGGAAGTGGTCTGATGTTATATTTATTGCCTTTTTTACTCTGACATTCTGTATTTCCTTTTGGTATCTTCCAGAGATCGCCACATGGTCTAGTTGAAACTCGCCCAGGAGGGGGTTTGGTGATATCCGTTTTCTTTTTGCTGGGTTTTGCTTTGTAGTGTGTGGACATGATTTTTAACCTTGTGTTTTGGCACAGTTGTATCATTCTTACTCCGTTTCTAATTGTCCTTTCATGTGCCGGGTATTCTCCTACTATTTTCCTGTATTTTTTTTCTTGTCCTATTTGTACGTTAAAATCTCCCAGCAGTACCTTTACATTGTTTCGAGGTATTTTATTTATCTCGTCCTCCAGACCTTTCCACATTTCTTCTACCTTCTCCGGATCCTTCCCTGTTATATTCATTTATGGGTGCGTGAGTATATATATTAGTGTATTTTTTTTTTAGTCGCTTTTATTGTGAGAAGTGATAATCTGGAGTTGGTGCTCTTGAAGTCTGTTATTGTGTTTAGGAATTTCTTGTCTATTAAGAAGGTTAGGGACGATGCGGAATGTTTTTCATGATTTTCTTTACTGGTTTCCTTTGAGTACTCTATATCCGTCGAAATCTGTTATTTCTGTGTCTGTGAATCTGGTCTCTCGTAATGCCATTATAAATTCTTCCAGTCTATGAAGTTCAGTTATAAGTTGTCTGAGCTTTCCCACTTGTATGAGCGAATTTATGTTGTACGTCCCTATGAAATATTTTTGCTTTGATTTGAAATTCTGTCGTTGGTTCTTGTGGTGCACCGATTCACCACTTCTCCGCTTCTCACTGTCGGGCACCCTGGAATCCGATCGCCCGACATTGTCTTCAGGGTAGTGTTTTTCGTGTGAAGCTCCTTTCATGATATCGTTAAAAATTAGATTTGGGTCGGGTTACCCCGACGAAGTACAACTAGGGTAGTTAGCCCTTGAGGGTTTCGTTTTAGTTCCTCTATCCCTAGCCTTTTATCGGGAGTAGAGTTATCCAGCCGTACCACGTGGAGGCGCGCATTCCTTATGAGGTTTTAGATGGAAAGAGAAAGGCGCTCCTAAGGATGCCGAAACATCAAAGGCCATATCATTCTTTTATTTATCATTTTTATTATCATTTTATTATTTATTGAATATGATCTATTATTAATTTGGTTATAAACTTCTTCATTACTTCATTTCAGCTGCTGTAACTCGGTTTTGCAGCCTATCATTCAAATTCCAACTCTCCGCTCCAGAGAGAAGTACTGGTAGGACAACAGACTAGAATAAGTGGTACCACCATTATTTTCCATTATTTTTCCGACAACAGAATTACAGACCTAGTAGTATATGGAATTTGCCTTGGAGGTTCTGCTGAAGATTTCCGAATCCACTTTACCAGATCTACTGATCATCGTGCCAATGTGCGTGAATTCGGTTACCACCTCCATCACCTCTTCACTTCAGGCAATCAAGATATCCTATTGAGTTCTATCGACTTGAAGGACTTTGCTTTTTTGGGTATTAATAGTTCTTCCCTTTCTCTTCAATTCCTCATTCCACTCTGTTACTACTATTGAAGTCACTCGGGGGACTCCGATACAAGCACGATATCGTATGCCAACTGGAGAAACTGTATAACGGCAGGATGGAGGTTCCATTGGTACATGTACATTCGTGCTTTGCGTCTTTTGCAAACGGAGGCAATCTCATACATATATACAATAAAGTAAAGGAGGCTCAGTGAGTCCCTTCTCTAGTCCAAGCACTCTTGATTCCTTGTCATTTAGGCGCTCGACACTCTTTGGCTCCAGGTAAATTGATATTATGTCTTTAGAAGCTATATAGGAATGTTCTCCGGCCAAAAGCCTATGCCGAGCCCTCTTCCCAGAAGAGATTCTGGTATCGGTGATCAAGAGCAATTTGGTTATACTATTGTATAATTTTATAATTACTATTTTGGGATAGAAATGTTTGCAAATAATTTTTTATATTTCATTTTTAAACATTTCTATGTATAATTCATCTGATATTCTTATAGCCCTGTCGATTAAATTTTTCTCTACTTTTGTTTTATGATAATGAGGGTGATTGGAGTAGTAATAAGTATTCTGTTACTTATAACCTCAAAAACAGAATTTGCAAGTTTAAATTTTAGCGGATTTTAAAATGGTACGGCCTGTAGATCTGATCCCACCAGAATGACCGGTCGTTTTTGGGATCCGTTCCTTCCCATCCGTTCGCCGATGTTTAAAAAAAAAAAGAATCACCGTTCCTTTCATCTTTTATTGCTAATTATTATTATTATATATTTTTTATAAATATGTTAAAATGAAATCACATGATATTTAGACATTGACGTATGATATAAATTGTTAAATTTTAGATCTAAAGATTGGATAAGTGTCCTGAAACGTCAACATATTTTACAATGTATTAATTTTTAACTAATAAAGATATTAAATTTGGAGGTCTGATTGCCATATTATTCATTTACAGATATGGACTTCCGTCAAAATTCAACAAGAATAGAAGATTTTGTCAGCAGATATTAGTTTTTGTCGAAAAATTAATTATTAAATATGACTGCCACCGGATTTATCTAAGCGAGAAGATGACCCCTACGAACAGGTACCTATACCGGCTTGCCCGACAGAAGAGAGCTGCTCATGTCTAGTGTCCTAACCATCTGCCACGTTAACTTCCAATCCCCTCCAGCCCATTATGATGAATTCCTACAATGCTTTATCCATAACTTTTATCATATTATAGCGATCTCCGAAACTTGGCTCAAACCTTACATGCCTTCCTCTTCTGTTTCCCTCCTTAACTACACCCTCTTCCGTCATGACCGGGTAGGCCGGACTGGCGGAGGTGTAGCTGTATACGTCCACAATAGCCTTAAGATCCGTATCTTCGATTGTTCTCCATCATCCGATCATCCACAAATTGAGTTTCTCATCACTGAAATTTCCATCAATGCCTCTTCTCTCCTTTATGTCGTAGTATACCTACCTCTTCTCGTTCCGTTCGATCCGTCTTTTGAATCAACCCTCTTCAACCTCGTTCCCCTCTACTCCAATATCATCATCTCTGGCGACCTGAACACTAATTTCCTTTCCGATTCTAATGATAAGTCCTATCTGGTAAACATGTTTTACTCTCTTCACCTCTTCATAGTTCTCTTTTCCCCGACCCATCATACCTGCAGATCGGATACTTGGTTGGACCTGTAGATTATTGACTCTGCACAGAATCTACTTTTATCATCCCAGTTGCCGGTTTCGTTTCTATCCTCTAATGACCTAATTCAAATATCATATAATATCCAAACTCCTCCAATCCTACCTAAAACCATCACTTTCCGTAACCTAGATGCCCTCATTCATGAAAAGATCTTACCCGATCTACAAACCCTGCACTGGAATGGAGTATATTCCTGTTCCTCTATTGACACCATGGTCAACATTCTCAACATCCTTAATACCCATCCCCCCCCCCTCAAAACCTCTACATTCCGTCGCAGGCCTGCACCTTGGATGTGTCATGAAATTAAAGATCTGCAGAAAAGGTGTGATGCTGCCCGTAGACGCTTTAGACGTACTAGGCTGGCAGACGATTATCAAGCGTTTAGGGTGCTCCGGAATATGACACAAACAAGGATCCGTCGTGCCAAATCTACCTACTTTCATGAAGGCCTTTCCTCAGCTCCTGATTCCAAATCAAAATGGCTACTGCTTCGCAAACTTTCCCTTTGTGAACGTTCTAGATCTCTTTCCTCACTAGTCTATCCAGTTTCACCTAACGACTTAAGCTCACACTTTATATTCGCTTCTTCTACCACCTACCAATCCACCCCTTCTGGCTTTCTCTCCGGGGCATCTTTTAACGATAAAGACATTTATTTTTCCAATATTTCTCCCACTGACCTTTTATCAGCCGTGATAAAATCACATACGAATTCCAGTGGCCCAGATGGCATCCCCGTCAAATTAATAAAAATGTATCTTCCTGAAATCATTCCAGTTCTCATTTTCATCTACTACTTCTCCCTCCAGAATTCAAAATTCCCTACCTCTTGGAAAAAAGCCTTGTTCACCAAACAAATAAAATTCCTAACCCTTCTTCTCCTGACGATTTCCGCCCAATTTCAATCCTATCCAACCTTTCAAAACCCCTAGAAAGACTAGTGCAATCACAAATTTTCAATTTCCAAGATAATTCTAATCAACTTGATTCTCTCCAATCTGGCTTTCGACCCGGCTATTTCACACAATCTGTCCTAATTAAAATTACTAACGATGTTCAGGTAGCTGATAAAAAATAGATAATAAAAAAAAAATAGATGATAAAAAAACTGACTGTCCTTGTACTCTTTCACTTTTCCAAAGCCTTTGACTCCATAAACCATTCCATCCTATTTTCCAAACTTAAATCATTGTCCTTCTCTAACAGCTCTATCTGCTGGTTTCAATCTTTCCTCTCTCAACGTGCTCTATCCTCAGGAATTTCCGATGGCTCCAGCGCATCTCCTCTTCTTTTCAGCTCCAGTATTAATAGACCTTCACATATCAATTCTTCATTGTTCCCATAACCATTATGCCGACGACTCCCAAATCTATTTATCCTTTTTTCTTTCTGAGCTCCGCCACTAGCTGTTCCTTTGTTTTGTATCGCAATCGGATTTTCCCACAAAACACACGGCCTCGGCAAGATTCCAGAAGCTATTTTCAGTCGCTGAACTCATGGTGAAGATTGTGACGATGAAACAGCTACTTTTGGTGTTGCGTCTGATTCAGTGCAAAAATTCCAACCACGTGGCACCAATCATATGTATTACGATCTGACCGATGTAAATCTGGCATAGCAAACACTGTGAAACCCAACCCTGTTTTCAGTTAACTCAGAAGGCAGTTTTACTTGCCTATGTGCCAAATTATAGTATTCCCTGGATCGAATTATTTCTTTACATTTTCGCAAAGTTTGGTGCCTAATAGATTTGAATTCATTCTTTTCGTCGGTTTTTACATTAATGCAACATTTAAGTGGTTGAATCATGTATTTGTAGGTTCATTAATGAATGGGACTAAAAAGCGAAAATTGGCAACGTAAACAATATCAGATATACTTAATTACGAAAGCCAAAATTAGAATTTTTGAAAGTAAACACGAAATTTTGTTGTTATATACACCTATTAGACATTTATTTTATTAGGTACTTATGACAATGTAAATTGAATTTTATTTGAATTTCGAGGTCTCAAACTCAAATTTTAAATTTTGTCTTCCGAACGCCCGGCACTCCACAAGCATGGCAGAGTGAGTTTTTTTTTTTTTTAAAGGTACTATGCCTATTTTCATATGAATAAAAAACGAACGGGTATACAAATAACTCGAATTTCGAGGTCTCAAACTTAAATTTTAAATTTTGTCTTCCGAACGCCCGGCACTCCACAAGCATGGCAGAGAGAGTTTTTTATAATATTACAACGCCTATTTTATGAGTAATAAACGAACAGGTATGAAATAACTCGAATTTCGACTTTTTAAACTTGGATTTTGTCTGCCGAACGTCCGGCACTTCTCATGGATGGCAGAGTGAGTTTTTTTATAATGGTACTACACCTATTTTCATTTGAGTAAAAAACGAACAGGTATGAAACAATGCACAACAACCCCCTATCCTGATTGGTAGAGTCGCAAATTTTTACTTGTATATTCTTAATTCAATGAAACTGATGAATTCGGTGGAAACATTAACCATGGTATTATTAATGATCTGTATTTTGTTATTGGAAGTTGATCAGAATTAACTAAAATCATTAAAAGTCGCTAAAATTACTAAAAAACACAAAAATTACGGGATTTCAAGTTATGAAAAATGTAAATATTGGGAGTTCATCAGCGAGTACTATCGGATCTAGCCGAGAGGAACTTCGAGTTGTGTAAGATGTAAATGTTAAGAATGTTGTGAATAATGTAAACATTTTAAAGGTAATGTTTAAAGGTTAACTTAACTTAACTAAATAGCTCTACAGCTCTACAGCTCTACCGCTCGAGGTGGGCCTTGGCTTCCCTGACAACATTGCTCTAGTCTAGTCTGCACCAGGAGTGCCCACAGAGGAGGATTAAGACGCAAATATCTTTGCGTCGTATGCCTTTTTGGGTTTTTTTTGGGGGGGGGGGGGTTGAATAAGAAGTAGAAAAAGTACACTAAAACTAAAATTATATAAGCGGCGATCCAGACAAACTAGGACAGAAAAGGGAAAAGGTTTGTTGTAATCAAAAATGTTGATACATTCTAGTTTTTGGGTTTCTGAACTTAAACCTGAGGTTCTCTGACAGATATTTTGCCCGAACCTTGCTTTTCCATCTATATCTTGAATTGTTTTATTCAAACAAGACCATTCTCTACCAAATTAAAGTAGACTATATGTTATACACTTGATGACCATAAAATATTACTCTATTATCCACCTTAATGCCGCTGAAAATGAAGGTCTAATTCCCAAAAAGTGGAAAAAAAACGTGATTTAAGGCTTTTCTCGTCCGATTTCTATAAAAACTATCAATGGTTACGCTACTGATGGCCATACAAGATATTAAACTTCATGGTATACGCATAAAAGTAGGTGTATCTGAACGAGCAAAGGTCCAGAAAAATTAATCTTCTTTACCTCTTCGTTGTTGGATTTCAGTAGAAAAAAAATGTTGACCAGAAAGCGACAATGTTCACCAGACCCTCCAATGCACGCTGTTAACAACCAAACTTTTTAAAGCATATCATGTTCTTACATGCTATAGACAATTTCGTCCTCTTCGATCAATATAAATGTATGTTGGAACCTGCAATTTGCTGCAATTTTGATTGTTTTCCAAAAATCACAGGTTACTTACTGGAGCATAGAACAAGCAGGAGAACGTTTCCTGGTTTCATTATATGTGCATGGGCCTACGCAGAGGGTATTGCCTCCCTCCTCCAAAAGATCAAAAGTATAATTATTAAATTGTGAGAAAGAGATAAAAATAAAATTAAGTTAGAAAAAAAGGAGTGGGGAAAGTATTTTTACTTCAAAACTTAATTTTTTAAACTTATCGAATCAGTAGAGTTTTAGGATCTTGTGATGCCTTTCAAAAGGCTCTTCAAAAACATAGAGTTATAATGGAAGCCTTAGCTTAAACTAAAACAGACCAATGACATTATTAAAAAATCAACAACTTTAACGAACAGAAATATTATGCGCTACGAAAAAAAAATTTCCCGGCAGAAACGATTTCCGTTCCCTGCGGAAATCGTTTCTGCCGGGAATAGCTCGCGCACGAACTTCTACATCATTGGCGAACATGTGCTGAATGGTAATGAAAAAGTGATATAAGTAGTATGGCATCCTGAAATTAAAATGAGCATAATTCTGCTCCAGATAGCACCAAAATAGCCGAATTTGCTTCAGATTTTCAAAAAATTTCTTGGAAAGGGGTATATTAGAACTAGCTAAATTCTAAATTAATTATTCGTCTCTGATTATGAAAAGTATAACGAACTGAATTCTAACCCATAAATCCTCAAAACACCCATGTTTTCATCTGACTTAAAAATTCTCTTGAAACAGGCGACATTAAACTTAAATATTCTTCTCTAGAAATCTTTAAAACATGCGAATCTTCGTTCAATTTTTCATCAATTTTCTTGGAAAAAGTGTCATTATAGCCAACTCTGCTCCAAAAGGCTAGTATTCTCGTCCGACTTAAAAAAAAATTCTTGTAATCAGTGATATTATAATTAAAGGAATTCTGCTCTAAAATTGCGACGTTTTAGATCAGTATTCCCTTAATTTGTATCCGATACTTAAACATTGTTTTGAATAAAGGCGAAATTACCTATATTTCAAATATATCAGCTATATTTCTCGGACCGGCCCTCCTCCTGAAGAAATTCCTGCGTACGTCCTTGTATATGATTAAGGTGAGAGGACTGCACCCTCTTTGAATCAACTCAGATTCGTATCGTATGAAAGATGAAGAGCTTCGGCCAATGTAGCAGAACTACCACCCTCAACAGCTGTAGCCACTCAGCACTGTTTTAGAGTGAATTACGAAACTCAACGGCGGAGAAATGAAAAAAAACTTTATTGAAAAACAAAAGTTACAACTTGCATTACGACTAGCTACATACTACTGGTACAGATCTGCCAAGCTTAAGATTTTTAGGGGTATATATAGCAGCGGGAGAGGGAGGTGGCTCAGAGTGTCGACTCAGCATAGTTCCTTACCATAACTATTCCCTCCTTTTTAAATTGAGGACCTCCGAACTAAGATTTCTGTTTTCCTTAAGGTAAGAATGCCACGCTCTGGACCTTGCCTCATAGACGGATGATTGGTTAGTAGGATTTGGTGTTGGGTCAGGTGTTACAATCGTTGTTAAAGGTATTGGGTTGTTAATGTTATTTATACAAAGGGTTTTAAATTTATAATAATAAATGATGAACAAATAAATATATACATAATGTCATAGTTATATATATCATAATATCTGAATAAGTAGTTATAGAATAATCCTCTAGTGTTTCTATTTTCAAGGTTCCTAAATCTAATGCATGTATATACTATAATTAGTAAAAATAACATTATCGATATTATGCAAAGATATAATAGGTATATTTACATGTTCTTCATATCTTACTGCTATAGATTTATTTACAAATATTTCGTCTTAGTCAAGACTTATCAAACTAGTGGTAGGTAAATGATATAACGTAGGTTGTGTTATGTTAGTATCAATTGTCGATAAATTAAATGTTAGATACTGATTAAGGATAGGTAAAAGTTTGATAAAAGGTTTTTGTGAAATTCCTATTACTTTACTATGTTCTAACTTTAGGTTGCTACTTAATTCTAAAATACATTGATCATATATTATACTAAGACTTTTATAATTACAATAGAAGTTGGAGTTATATTTTAAGCATTTTCCTTTATAAAATTCATTATTATGTCTTACAACTAAAGTATTTTCTACTGGAATTGTTACTATGGTTTCTTTATAAACTATCGGATATGATAATACAAAATAAGTAGTCGAAGGGGCAACCATTAATGGTAATTTTATAAAGAAGTAAATCATTCCGGAATCAGACATTAAACAAATTGCTTTACTTAATAACCAATTTAATTCCACATCCCTAGTCAATAACCTTTTATAGGGGATTTTTATATTCATAATTTCGTCATAAGAAAGAACGCTAGGATGAGTTATACCGAGTTTACATTGTTCTAGAGCATCCTCTGTTTCTTGTAACTGAGTCTCTATAAGAGTTAAATAAGCTAAAAGATCGTGATAAGATAACCTGACGAGTGTTGTATCCAAAACCCTATTATTCGTCTCTATATTATTTTTGAAATGGTTTAAGATTATGATGTCTTTATTTAATTCTTGAGTTAATTTCCGATTAAGGCTAAGTCTAGCTTCCTCGTTGTGCTCTATATGATATAAATTATTTTCTACTTTTTGTAGGATGGCATCATACCTTTCCTTACCGTCAACTGTCCATCGTACCCCCCAACCAAGATAGAGCTTTTCCCAGTCCATTCACAATTCCTCGTTTTTCTCTTTTTATATGGCTACGTTTAAGAAGGTGGGTGATCTGATTTAATATACGTTCATATCTCTTTTCTAATATTTGGTGTAACATTTTAAATTCTTTTTCAATTTTTAAGTATTAATATGTGTTTTTAGAGTGGAGATTTCGTCATTCAGCTGGGACAGATTTTTATAGTGAAGGAAAGTGTACCATTCCGTCATCATATACGACGAATTCATCTGAATGATCGAAGCCCCAGAGCCATTCGACAACGTCTGGATTTTCAACGCTTCTACTCGAAGGGTCAGTGCCTGAAGAATGGGGATCAGAAGAAACTTGAAATAGTCCTTCATCTTCAAAATCTGCAACAGGAAGAGTAGTAGGATTAGCTTTCCGTGCTTGAATCCTTTTTTCAATTTCTGGGCGTACGCATTATCAGCAAGACATTCATTTTGGCTCGTGTCTTGATGCATTGTGGGTTTGTCTTTATGTTTTATTTTCTTCGGTCTTTTAATCTGGCTTGCGTGTAATTTTTTCTTTTTCCCTCTAGATGATAAAAAATTTCCGTAAGTTTGTTTACCCTTTTGATACTTTACGTCCTTTTTATTGGAACTGGGTTTCCTGATATAAATGTCTTCTGGTAATTTAGGTAAATCTTCCCTATTTTCGTTTAATTTATTAATATATTTTTCCTTGTTTTTTTCAATACTAGTTTTTATGGCTTCCTTAGTACTCTTTAGATTTTGATGGTATTCCTGAACTAAATATTCCTGGACTTCCGGATTGTCGTTGTAATTTTTCCTACTTATTCCAAAGGTTATTTCGTTCGGGCTTAATTTTAAATTTTGGTTCATGGAGTTGTTGTAGGCAATAATTCTAAATTCTATAAATAATTCTAATAATTCTAATTTTTCTTCTTCCGACGCTGTGGATTGCGTATTGACGATTTTAATTAAATCGATTAAAGTAGAACTTGCCCTGTTAAGCAGTCCTAATGAATTTGAATGGTTCGGTGTTGTTTCGTGTTTTTCTATTTTTAAATATTTCAGGAAATCTCGGAATACTTTGTTATCATACTCACGGCCATTGTCTGTAGTGATGATGAGGGGTTTTGGGAAATGGACTAAATATTTTCTCAGCGTCGCCATCGATTCAATAGCGTTTGCTATTATGCTGTATCTTGTAAATAATTTCTTTGAAAACGTATCTGCTATAATATAGACGTAATAATTCCTCATATGAAGTGTATCCATCATGATAGCATCGAATGGTTTCTCGGGTGTTGGAGTTATCATAAATTTTGGTCTGATGGGCCATCTATCATACTTGATTTGATTGCAGATGTCACATTCATAGATTATATCGGCAATATGATCTTTCATATTTGGCCAATAATATTTAGGCTTTATTTTATGTAGGTCTCATTAATCCCTCTATGGCACGATTTCCCAATATGTTGGTCCAAAATCAATTCCTTTTGTTCATTTTTATTAGTGATATCTGGTAGAAATAATAAATATTTTTTTATTCTATTAGTCGGAAATTTTTCCGACAGATCTTCGTACCAATTTGTTTCCCTTTCAACTCCTTTTACCTTAGGTAAGCAGTAAATACCATGAGTTGCGTTGGGTTGCAGTATTTCCAGTAGTTTATTTTCCAGTTGTTCAACGTTTTGATTAAAAGGATACGTAAGTTCGATCGTAATTCTATTTTTATTAAAGACCTTTTCGACCTTGGTGTCATTGAACCCCTTTATGATGACGATTTGATTTTTCTCTACGTTGACCGGTCTCTGGTCGTCATCAACGATAAGGATCCTGTTATCTGAGGACTCAGCTGAGTGTTGGGTGTCAAGAGATAACTCGTCCTCCTCTGTCATATTCACAGATGCATGTCGTACTCAGGTGTCTCCGAGACATGCTTGTCAACAGGATATCGCGACAAGTGGTCAGCGACTTTATTCACTTTACCCTGAATATGCTTAATATCATATTCGTAGTCTTCTAGGAGCAGTTTCCATCTGATGAGTCGGGCGTTTTGAGTCTTGAACGTCTTTAGATATTCAAGAGGCTTGTGGTCTGTGTAGATAAAAAATTTGCTACCGTAAAGATAAGATCTGAAATGATTACAGGCCCAAATTATAGCTAAGCACTCTTTCTCGGTGGTCGAATAATTTTGTTCTGCCTTATTCAGCGTTCCCGAAGCATAGCAAACGGGGAGTTCTTTACCGTTCTTCTTTTGAGCTAATACCGCGCCTATAGCATAGTTACTCGCGTCGGTAGTTAGATAGAAGTCCTCTTCGAAATTTGGTACTTGGATTATGGGACAGACCAAATTTTTTAGTTGTTCAAATGCCTCTTTATAAGACCCTTGTATTATATCACTCTCTCCTTTACGTAGACACCTCGTCACGGGAGCGGCTATTTTAGCATAATTGGGAATCATATAATCATATAAAAAATAAAATCCCGTTAGACCTTAGAAACTTTTTATTTATTTCTCAGTCTTAGGTAATTTAAATTCTTTGACTGCCTTTATTTTATCTGGGTTTGGCTCAATTCCATTTTCACTTATGATATGGCCGAGAAATAATAACTCTCTCTTGTAGAACTCGGTTTTATCTAGCTGTATCTTTAAATTATGTTTCTTTAATTTTTCCAAAACTGCCTTTATATGTTTTAAATCATCACTGAACGTTTCCGAAAAGATGATAATGTCATCCATGTACACAAGCACATGTGGCATATCTGCAAATATAATATTTATAGTTCTTTGAAAGATAGCCGGAGAGTTTTACAATCCCATCGGCATTCTAAGGAACTCGAAATGCCCTTGATCGTTACTAAATGCTGTCTTATGAATCGAGTCCTTATGTACCTTTATCTGGTGAAAACCTGAACAAAGATCTATGGCTGAGAATATAGTGGCTTTTCCTAACTTTCCCAGCAGATCTTCTATATTTGGCAGAGGGTATCGATGCGGAATTGTTTCCCTGTTGAGCTTTCGGTAATCTATTACCATCCTTATCTTTTTTTGACCTGAAGCGTCGGCTCGCTTTGGAACTACCCATACTGGTGAATTGTATGGTGAATTACTCGGGGCTATTATTTTGTTTTCTAACATTTTTATTTATTTCGTCTTTAATTTGTTCTCTGAATTGCTGCGGGTATCTATAGTTTCTAGAATAAATCGGTTCATCAGTTTTGGTTTTTATCTGATGTTCTAAGAGATTCGTTGCAGATAATTTATCATTTTCCGTTTTAAAGATAGATGGATAATTTTTCAGATTAAGTAATTCTTTCTGTTGTAGAGAGGGGATATGTTCGATTCTAACTAGTTCGGGTATGTTCTTTTCGATATTATCTACCGGCGGTTCAACTTCTCGAAAATTCATCAATGGCAGTTTTCTTTTTTGCTTATTATTTTTACTTTACCCCTATAAATTCCGATAAGTATTTCTATATCATCAATTTTATAATCTATTAAGAAAATTTTCCCTTTTGGCAAGTCGGCAATATTTTCTCCTTCCTTTATTTCAATTGGTATGGTATTCCTATCTATTGTAAATGTAAAATCACCATATGCTGACCTAATTTTTCTTTCCTCTAAATCAATTTTGAATTTTAAATCGTCCATTACTTCGGTACCGATCAAAACGTCATGATTTGGACTAAAATCTAGTATATAAAATTTAACTTTCGTTGGGCATTTTAAAAAGGTGGTACTAACATCGGTGGTTACGGTTTCGGTCCCTCTCTCTTCTCCAGCAGCGGTCCGAACAATAAAATTTTCTTTTTGCTTCTTAACTCCTGGTGGTACAATTTTTGAACTTATGTAATTTTTCTGTGCCCCCGTGTCTAATAACCATCTGCAATTCTTTCTATCGATAATAAACGGAAGGTAACGAAAATTATTTGTCTGTAAATCATGTACTTCTAGGTGTTGTAGTTGGGATCTGGGTCCTCCCCTAAAAAATGATCTTCTGAGCCTTCTTGTTTAGTTGTAAGCTTTTCTAACCGTTCACGAAGCTCTCTAATTTCTTTATCCTTTGGGTCTTCCTGATCTAAGTTATATACCGGTTGTCGAGGTTGGTTCTTCTGAAAACTGCTGACGGTGCGCATCGACACTGTGTTCACAGGTTTCGTAAGGTTTATTATTTTTATATTGTCCCGAACCACGTTAACCTTGGAAAAACCTTTTCTGGTCCTCCGATTTCCAATGTTCTCTATGTTGATAATTTCTCCTTTCATAATTATTATTATGATTTCCATTGTAATGACCTTGCTGTTCCCTAGGTGGATATCTAGGAGGATAATCTTGGCAATCTCTCGGTGGGTATCTAGGCGGGTATCTTTGTCCTTCATTTCTTTGGTGATAGAAATTAGGTTTCTGATTATTTTTATTTTTTTCAAAACTTGGTTTCCTTGAATCGTGTGTTTCCCCGGGTCTTCTCATATTACCGGAATTGACCAAATCATCGAACAAAAGATGATTCTCATTTTGAATTAGATTTCGAAGGTCATCCAATGTTTTTAATTTTTCAGTTTTGGTCATCAAATATGTCCTAATATGTAGCGGCATATTTGTGAAAAAATGATATAGAATATTTTTTTCTAAGACGGATACAATCGTTGTCCTTTCAGGAATATTCTCTATCCTGTATTTTGAAATTATTAGAGTTCGGCTCCTGTCTAATTTTTGAAGGAAATCTAACGCATGTTCCTTATGTTGTATTTTAATATTAAAAAGTTCGAATTGTAATTGTTCAATTGATCGCGAATCTCTGAATGTACTCTCTAAGTACCTTAATAAGTCGTTAACACCAGTAAATTCGCAGGTGGTATTAATGTAATCTGCATCTCCCGTTAGTCTGGCAAGAATTTTGCTTAATAGGCATTGGTCATTTAATTCTCGGAGATCATTATTTTGTAAACTATATTATGAACTTGTCTACATACGGTAATGAATTTTAGTAAATTATGTGGATCTCCGTTAAAAGTAGGAATGTGGTCATAATCCGCGGATTTAATTGCAAAAGATGAGGTTGCCATTTCGTATGTTTCAATAAATTCTTTAATATCAATAAATCTATTCTGAGTTAATCTCTGTGCTAGTTTTGACATAAAAGTTTAAGTATATATATATATATATATATATATATATATATATATATATATATATATATATATATATATATATTTTAAATAGCGTTTTTATAAATGTTAATAAAGAACAATATATTTATATATATAAAAAAAAGAAAATAATGTTTAAACAATTATATGGAAAAATAAAAATGATGTTTTCAATAAAAGCTCCACTCACAATCTCTCCCAGAGTCTGAAGTTGATGTCTGTCGGGGTGATCAGACGATTTTCGGCTGAGCAGCAAGTCCTCCAAGATCTAAGAGTCTAAGCGGGGTGCCAGCCTCCTACAAGTGCGATATCCTCGAAAGGTAGATCGAATCTTGATTTCAGGTACTGCAGAGTTCGAGTCTAGAACCGCGATGATATAGGCATGCGGTCCCTATTTGGGAGCCAATTACGAAACTCAACGGCGGAGAAATTAAAAAAAAACTCATTGAAAAACAAAAGTTACAAATTGCATTACGACTAGCTACATACTACTGGTACAGATCTACCAAGCTTAAGATTTATAGGGGTATATATTGGAGCGGGAGAGGGAGGTGGCTCAGAGTGTCGACTCAGCATAGTTCCTTACCATAACTGTGTAACACCAGGTTCAGCAAATGGATAGTGGTGGAGAAACGAACGGAAGAGTATGGCTGGAAGGGAACCAGATCACCGCTGATTCCCTGCATTGGTGAAGCTGGTTACATGTAAGTGTATCAAGACCTGGTCAAGAAGCTGTGGCTGTAGATTGGCAGGCCTTGGTACTTGTAGAAATGTGGTGGTGGACAGAGGCGAATACGATATCGTCGGCAAGGACCTTCAGGTGAAACTGGGTTTCGACTTCTCTGGCCTTATTGATCCCCCAGATCAAGAATCCTTGGAGGAGGAAGAGCCTTGTGGGCAGAACATAAGCTGGCAGTTTACGCTGAAGGATTGGAAAGCCTTTTCCCTCTACATAACTTTAGACAGACACCATGTTAAATATAAATTGAGTCCCTAAGCCCTATATGCGGTGTTCCAGAGACTGCTTAGCATTTGATCACGACCTTGATCACATTTCAAGCTTTATAGGCTAAGATGATGAGAACCCCGGGAATCTACGTCCTCACTGAGGAAGAATTTCCTCGGTTGGTGAATGAAGAAAATTTCCCGCGGTTCAAGGAATTCATATATGGCTGGAAGGTGACGGTGGCACTGCTTCACTACAACCCAGGTAATAGAAATAAGTGGTCTAGTAACGGGAAGACTGTCAGATGTGGAGACAGCCCTGCATGGAAAATAAGAAACCATACATAAGTGATTGGAAAATTGACATCATGGCAGACATACCGATTGCTCCCGAGGTCTTTATAGATGTAAAGGCAAGGTTGGGTTGAAAATAAATTTTAAAAAAGTACATTGTCAAATGAACGATCTTGAATATTTTGTTTAATATTCTTTCAATTGCGTGCATAATTCGTAAGTTGATCCTTAATTCAATAGCTAAAGGTTATTATCAGGTGCATGCGTACTAGAAGGTTCTTCCTTAAATTGTTTATCTATAACCATTACCTTTTCCAAATCTAATTCCTGATTACCAGTATCGGTAAATAACCCACTAATTCCATCCTTATTTATTCCTTCTGTTCTATATATACAACAGATGACTGAGCAACACCGAGTATGATGAAGGACGGGCCTGGGAATTTCAACTGACTACTTTGACTGACTCTTTATAAACAAAATCCTATAAATATAAATGAGGGTGTGAACGGTAAAACTCCTTACTTCCATTTTTTCATATTATGATGTAGGTAAGTAGGTTTGCAGTCCACCGGTTGCTGGATGAGGAGAGTTTTGTAACTATTGATTTTTAAACGTAAGAAAATAAAGTAAGGGATCAGTTTAGACATATTTAGACTCTTCACTCTGTGAGTAATAATAACCATTGCTATCTCGATTTTAATAAAAAATTAAAGTAAAGAGTTTTGCAGTTCACACCCTCAAGTTTATTTTCATTATTTGTCTTCATATCTGTCATAATTTTCCTTTCACTTTGATTTTAAACACTTGCTTCGATACACGCTACAAGCACAGTGTACATAGGTAATATGTACTTTTCATGTATTTAATGTTTATTTCATGAAGTTTAATAGAATGTATGGTCAAAAGTATGGTAACTTGGATACTTTTTATGGAAATCGTAAGTAAATAGTATGCAGTAATAGTATCCGAGCCATTGGCAAAAAAAATATTTTGAACTTGTTTGCAACAAAAACAAGATTCCGGTCAAAATATCTGCTGGCAATGCTCAGATTCGTGTTCAGCGACACAAAAAACTAGGGTGAACCAAAATTTACGATAACTACATAACTTTCCTCTATTTTTTCACAAATTGTATTATAAAATAAAAATGAAAATAATGTAATATATTCATAAATAATAATAAGAGATTCACCCTAAAGAGCAAAAGCGATAAGTTTGGAGGGGGAGAGGGGTATGTCCTCGACTACGGGGAGGGTGCGTCGTTGACTAGGGGAGGGGGGGGGCAGCTCTGCTCTGCACAGCGCTCTCGTCATCCAGTTCCTCGCACCGAGAACTGCTAGGTCCTTTTCCACATCCTGAATCCAACGTCTCCGAGGTCTTCCTCTCCGCCTGGTTCCATGCATAGTTCCAAGCAGCGTCCTTTTTTGTATTCTGGAGTCGTCCATTAATGCAACGTGACCTAACCACTCAATTCTTCTCGCTCGTATAAAGCGGATGATATCTCAGGGTCTGAATAGCTCATACAATTCGCTGTTCTTCCGTGCTATCCATTCACCCCCTTCCATTACAGGTCCATAAATTTTCCGAAGAATATTTCTTTCGAAAATTTTCAAACCATTCATTGTTGAGGTGCTAAGGGTCCATGTTTCCACCGAGCATGTCACAACTGGTCTTACTAACGTTTTGTACTACACTACTACTCAATCGGCGCGACAACCATTACAGGGTCCTCGCCTCCTCAAGCGGCCTCCGTCAGTTCGCTCGGTGAAGTGTAGCAGTCCTCCAATTCAGAACACCATGCGGGGTCTTTGAATTCTCTCCAACACCATCAAACCATCTGAGTTTTGGGGGGTCTTTCGGCCGTGTTCCGTGCAAGTCCTCTGGACTCCCATCACTCCCATCCTGGTGACGTGGCCCGCCCAACGAAGCCTACTGAGCTTAATCATTTTTGCAACATCAGGCTCACTAAAAGTGAATATATTTCTGCTTTCGTTCGCCTTCTCCATGGTGCACCATTTCGTATAGAGCCATTGATGTCGCTTCTACTCTCTGTATGTATTCAGACACTCTGAAGGACCCAGAATGTGCGATAGTTACCAATTAACAAAGTAGTATAATATCTTTCATCACTGTTGTGGTTTCGTCTCGTATACATCACATCATAGACAAAATAGATATAAAATTAATGTTGATTAATGTCGATCAACTAAAAACTAATACATAGATAGAAGTATATAGATTAATTAATTTGAAAATTAAGTACGTGCATGTACATTCTTAAATTTATATTACTTTTTTTTCTTGTATTTTAATTATTTTTATATGTTTCGATAACTATTAGAGAGGGGAGGGCACGGCCCCCTCTGCCCCTCCTGCGTGCGCCTATGGTAATAATTTAAATCCAAATATCGAAATGTTTCTTTTAATAATTTCGAGTATTATAAATCTACAGCCAGTAAGTGGTGTGACAAATAATGAAATAACAGGTTACTAAAAATCACCTGATACCGGAACTTATCACTTGGTAGCTGTTATCCTGTAACAAGTTATCGAAATTTCAATGTTAGCCCATCACTAGAGAGCGGTAGTGCGGCGAACGCTACTGATCGGGCGGCAGAATGGGGAAATTGTACCTAAATTCTTAATTATGATTTACAAAATCATTGTTTTTATATCATACTATTAAAGGTACAACTTTACAATCGGGACGCATTATTAGTGACTGCTGCCGATTATTAGTCGCCGCACTAGCACCCTCTCTAGCGTCATTTGTGATAACTAACTGCTTTGTATTCAATTTGAACATTGGTATTATTTAAATTATTATTGCTTTAATTAGATATTATTTAAAATTATTAGTGCCGTCGACTTCCGCTCACTATGTTCGCTCAAGAGATAAACAAAACAACAACGGATCCTTTTCAGTTGAGGTCGGTGCCTTACCGTAATTTCAATTAATACTGTATTAATCATTTTAATATTTCCCATGAATACGAATGTAACAATAATAAGCAATTAGTTACCACAAACGGCGCTAGAGAGTGCTAGTGCGGCCATCTTCTGCAGCATGCTCTGATAATGCGTCCCGATTGTAAAGTTGTACCCTATTTTGACTAATTTTTTTTAGGTATATTCTCTTGTTTAGTTTGCTTAGAGGGATTATTATTTTTTGTTCTACTTCGGCATTGGATGTACAGCCAGGACAAAAAACCCTAGACCATCTGCCGTGTTGGGATAGTAAAACTGGAGTAGGACTGAATCAATTACTTTGGTTAATATACATGGATACAGAGTTCTTTGAAAACGTTTAATTGAAATTTTAAATTACTTTGATAGTGCTCACTAATGGTTTCTTCATGAACTCATCAAGGTAATATCAGTCAATTCTAATTTAATTCTTCAATTAAATAATAAAAAATCTTTATAAGTTTTCTGAATACTATTTTTGAAATTATGATTATCATTTTTGCATTGTTCTTATAGTTGCATCATTTTAAGACATATTTTAAGATAATTGTAATGAATTAAATGCTTTTAGCATTAATTCATTGTTTTTAATATAAGCGGTTGTTTTTTTAGTCAGTTAATGTTACAACTAAAAGTGTAATTAAATGTAATAAGGTATTACTTTTTATTGAACATTTTCTAGTTCATTGCAATTTTTAACCTTGAAGATTTTTTAAACTTTCAGATGTTAGTAATCTATGTTTATAAGCATTAAGTATGTATGAACCAACAAATCTAACCTAAAGTAATGTAACTTTAAAGGTTTTTGTTGAAATAATGACAGAAATGAGGTTCAAATGTTATATTGATTTAGCATTATTAGATTTCTTTTTAAGATCTCATAAACTTATGTCCTTTAAAAAAAATGATAATAATATTTGTAGTTGTTAAGAAAACTTTTTAGTGCATAATTTTTCTGATTTTTTTGTTCAACTTTGCAAGATAGTTTTAAATTTAAAAATGCATGCAGGAATGTAAGATCTGAATCTAATATCAGTGTGGTTAAAGTTCAAAATATACATTGAAGGTTACAATTATTCACTATTGAAATGAATTATGATATTTAAATTAAAAGATATATCCATAAGTATTGTGTCTGACTTTAAAACCAGAATGCTGGCGGTAAACAGTTGTCATAATATAGTGTTTCTAAGGAAACAATGATTTATTTTATTCTATTTTAAATTTAATATATCAATAATCTTTTTAATTTTTAATTTAATTGATGAACTGTTTATAATTTGTTATATTACTTTGAAATTGTCACCAGTTTTTTTTTTTTTTTTTTTTTTTTTTAAGCATTTAACATTGAAGTCTTTATAATATTCATAATTGGGTAATGCATATCTTGTGGGTTCCAAGATTTTATCTTGGTTAATATCTTCAAGGTACTGTTATTCTCAGATATTCATTGTATGATAATTTTTTTAAACGCCTTAATAGAACAGCACAATTAGCACAATAATTGCTTCAAAAGTTTAGAAATTCTTTCTGTTAGCTGATGTTTCAATACTACAGTAAAAATATAATGTCTCATGTTTTCATAATGTTTCATCATAATATAAACCTGAGTCTATAATAATCTTTTGGATGAAACTGTTTTTATAAAAATATATTTACATCAAAACATTTTTTGTTTTTGAATGCAACACAAATTAATCATGTCTATTATTTACTAAAGTTATCAGTATTTATTTGTCCTGCCTTCACTGTCCCACCAGGCTCTTAATCTCTCCCTCCCAATACATTAAAATTGGCTAATCAACAACAACTGATATGATTTGCTCACTTTTTTTAAAATATATTTTCATTTTTTCATTATTTTCCTATTATCAGAGTAATATTTTGAGTAATAACACTCTGACGAACCTCAGTAATGGTATCATGTAGACATTTTAATCAGTTGACTACATTCAGGAGACTTCTAGATCTTCGGACTTGCCAAAAAAATCTATTTGGATTATAGGTCTGATAGCTCAATAACCTTATTGAAATCCCATAGCTTTTAAGGCAACATAGTACTGATCTCCACTCAAACCTTCTCTTACTAAAATATTGTTCTCAAACATTCAAGTTTAACCACATTTCAGCAATCAAGGTACAGGTAATTGTTCTGGTGGGTTAACCTAAACCTGATCATACCTATTGTCATCCAACTAATTCAGTTTCCAGTTTCTATTATGTTGTCTAGCTTGGAGCCAACAGTCTTGACTACTCCCACCATAGACTTGGGTTTGGATGTAAATGACATGATGGTGTCGAAGTAAGGGTGATAGGATGTATCAGAAGGCCTCAAACAATGTGTATCCAAAACGGGATAAGAATAGCTAGTTGCATTGAGGACAGACTAAGATAGGATGATCAATGTGTAGAAGGTCCAACCAGCGAACCACTTCCGATCAGCGAAGTTAAGGGTATTTGCCTTAGAGCATAGCAGGAAGGTAACCACAAGTGGAGGTTATTCGCCTTCTGAAATTGTTGGGGGAAGTGGTACAGCCCGAGGGGTATTGGTTATCAGCTCTCAGACACTGCACATAGGAAGTCACAAACGGATAGTATTAGGCACCTGACTTTGTGGAGGCTGGAAATTCAGCCGTGGGGTATTCGCCCTCGGATTTGAATATTGGAATACTCAGGGTGAGGAAGGCTCTTGGGAGACGTGAGAAATAATAGAATCATTACATCCAAATCCGGAGGATAAGACCACGTCTATTCGATTACACTTTATCCAGAACCAGTCGAGGTTGATCTGAACAGGGTAAGCGAGGGAATGAAGAATCTTGGCGATAGCAGGCCGCCGGGAGATGCAACATGTGTAATAGAATAGAAGAACTTTATTCTGGGACTAGGTCCCTTAAGGATAACACAATAATAACAAATAAAACGGAAACAATATTATTAGTTATTAGATCAGAAGATCTTTCTTTTTTCTTTTTATTTTTCTAAAAATATAAGTCTTTATTATAAAAAAATAAAAGAGTAATTAACAAAAAATATTTTTCTTGAATTTGTCTTCAGTGTCTTGAGAGCGCTATCTGGTGGCGGCCGAATTGTTAAATTGAAGAGTTTTATCAGGCGGCTGTTAGATGGCAGCAGTAGCCGCTGCAGGACTCCCCTCCTTGATTGAGTCTAGAAGATGGTCTGGGTCTCCCGGTAATTTTGGGTGCCAGGCATTGCGCTGCAGTTCATCTCCCTGAGGGCAATTTTCCAGATCAGCCTTTTCCTTTTTGATGAGTTTGGTAGTCCGTTCATTTTCTTTTAGGCGTCGGGTTGTAAGCTGCAGTGAAGCTTGTCTTCTCTTCAGGAATATATGATGGGTTGTCCAGAGGAGTAACCATTGGTATTTTAAGAATCCGTATAAAGTCATTGATATCTCGCAGGAGTAAGTTACAATGGTAAGGGTGTGTATCACTCCATCACTGACAGATGTGTGAGCCCTAAGGGCTACAGCACTCTATAGCATTGTTTTCTCGTCAAATTATGACGTCGCAAAATCGAACGTTGGATTGGTCGACCTCATCGCGTTCTGTAGCTTTTGTCATCTTGCAATGGATTGGGCGAGTGTTTTGTAGGCGGGGTTTGTTCGTTTGTTATTGGTTAGGCCATTTTAGTTTTTTTTTTTAGAATAGACTGGTGGAAATTCCTATGTTTCTTCAGTTAATAAGCTTCAATCGTACGAGAGATATGCTAGTTGGTCGGCCAAGGAGTTGGACTAAAAAGCATTTTTCTTGAAGATCGACAACTTTGATCCAGAATCAGTTGGCGCCAGGGGTCGCTTAACGCAATCTTCACTGATTAACACGTGAGTGCACTTTTGAATTCATCGTGGACGAAGAATTTCCTGGACGACATGCGTGATTGAGTAGATCATAAGGTGGAAAAATGATTTTTAAGTTTCTATAGTGTAGTATGTGGATCATATTTGTTCGAGTTCCCCTCGGAAATTCGCCTGGCAGTCGAATGGGACATCCATAAAGGGCTTCAGCTATGCTTGAAGAGATGTCGTCCCTCAAGCTGGCGTGTAGGTCTAACAATTTAGTAGGTGAAATTTTAGTTAGAATCGAACTGTTCATGGGTGCTGTGATGGGAGATTTACTGTCCTCTGGCATCGTTCGACGAATCCATTGGACTGTGGATGGTATGCCGTTGTTCTATACCGGTAAATTCCTAGCTAGGAGTATTGTGAGCTGGTAGAAAAGGGTTGATTAACCCTTGGTCGGTTGTAATGGAGACTGGCACACCGAATCGGCAGATCCATTGATTATTAAAGGTGGTTTTCCGCTGTGATGTATTGTAGTGTCACTGCTTCAGTCCATCGCGTTTGGCAATCAGTCATGGTCAGGTAGTAACTCTATTGAAGGGTGGAAGAGGACCAATTAAATCGATATACATCGTGATATCGAACAGTAGACTGGAATTTTCCAGGTGGGATTACAGTATGTCTGTTAATTTAGATTTTTGACAAGCTATGCATCTTGCCTATTCTGTAATATCCTTGTGTATATTGGGCCAGATGAAATTCTATGCAGCCATTTTTTGTGTTTTTCTAATTCCTAAGGTGACTGAGATTATGAAATTAAAGGAAGGCGTCGCTTTTGAACTCAGGTGAAAGATAAGGTTTGGCCTTGCTAATTGAGGTTTCGCAAAGGATAGATCTGTCTTTACATTGTATTTTGTTTCAGGCACGAATAAAAAAATGGAGCATAAGCTCAGTATAGTTCTCTCGGATTACATGAAGGAAGCCGAAAGTGAAAAAGAGGTAACTTAGCGTACCTTATGTTGTCAAATAATACAGTTAGATTAAATAACATTTTTTTTTTTTTTAATTGCAGGAGATAATATGTTTCTATCATAGATTCAATAAAGTTGCCGCCGCTTCTATCAACATATGCACCCAAGAAGTGAGTCTGATCAACTATATTATTTGAAGACAACTATAATATTTTTATTTATTCCATTGCGAGTTCTAAAATTGATATCAAATTTCATTTCGTTTTATAACTTGATATGTAGAAAGGGCTATAAATGAGTGTAGGTTTTATTCTACCTTATCATTAATATTATTTCTATTCTAGACCACATTTAAACAGATTGTACTCAATTGTCAATTATGGATTTGTGTCATCAAATAATTATTATTAGAAGATTAAATAATTATTATTTTCTTTATCAACAAAGCTTAATCACTTAATTTGTTTACAAATAAAAACAATTTTGTAGGAAAGCACTTTTAATAACTTGCTCCTTCTGACACTTGTAACTCTATAATCTTAATGACTGAAGAAAGAATAAATGTAGATCAAATAAATAATTAAATAAACGGCTTAAAGAACACAGTGGTTCGAGGTTGTCAACGTAAACGGTCCATGCGTACAAACCTCTACCTCCATTGCAACCCAAAAAACCTAAATCCTCAAGGTCAGACCTAATACAATTCTCCCAACAACGTTTCGTTCGACACCTGGGGCCTTTGCACGTTGGATTAGCGTTGATTATCTCCTTAGAAATTGGTTCGCTATTCATGCCGACAATTTTACACTCCCATTTTATTCGCCGTGATGCCTCAATTATATTTACCGGGTGCATTTCACACAATTCTGCGTTGTGTAGCTGTCAAAATTCTCCGGTCAACTCATTCTTCTTTGGTCCACATATTCTAAACCGTCAGTTCCCAAATCTGAACCACCTGTGAAATTTAATTTTTTTAAATTTATTTAAGCTATTTAGCACCTAAATAAAGTAAATAAGCAAGTTTGTAATGTTGCAAAGTTTCCGTTAAGCCCCCTGTAGGGTGTTGGGTTTACATTGACTCAATATTTCATCAAATAACTTTAATTTTCCTCACATTCTGAAAAAACATTAACAAGTTATGTCCATAAAATTAATCCCAGCAGGCATAATATTTATAACCCGAAAGGCTGTTTTGAGGAATAAAAATGAAAAATTTTAGTCGGCCACTTTGTCATTGATTGGGTTCGTCTCGAGTGTGAGTTAGCCACTGTTACCGATGCATGAGATGTCTGTCATTGTTCCTGGTGTCCCATCAAACTTTTCAACTTGGGAATTTAGAATGAGACTGCTGTTAGCCCAAGATGGTGAACTGGAGGTGATCAATGTCGATCCTCCTAGTAAAGGGGCTGGTTCTGATGTAGAAACCCTTCTGAAAAAACGGATGTAAAGGCAATAAATTTAGTCGTGCAGAGTCTCGCTGACAACATGATATCCATGTTCAGAGGTAGATTAACCACCCGTGACATGATGGCATCATTTAAGCAAACATTTGAAAAAATAGGTATGAAATCCTTGGTTACGGCTCAGAAAAAATAGAGAAAATGGACTACAGGTTTGATAGCTGTTCACTCATTAAGTGAATTCATTTGGGAGTTTGAAACAGTGTGTAGTGAGGTAGAAACGGCGCACAGTGGACCAAAGTCAATCCCACATATATTCTCCATTGAATTGTAGTAGGTATGACTTTGAAGTTATGACTGAATAAGTATTTACCTTAATCTCGCATTATTCTGTTTTTTTTAATTCCCGAAACATCAGTAGCCCGTTTGTTCTTATTGAAGAAGTTGTGCTACTTTAGCAATATGGATCCTTACAAGCAAGATAAGTTTGACCAAAAAAATATGTAAATATTACAAAATTTGTTCATATTATTGTCTTGAAATGGCATCGATTAACTCTAAAATAAAAAAAAATATAAAAGTAACGCGGAGTAACACGATGGCCTATACATGGTTTTAGAAGATGTTTAATATATTTTCTTGTTTTTATGAACTTGTTTTTAGCCAGAGTTTGCCAATTAAATATTTATTCTTACTTTTTTTGAGAAAAACCGTACGTTGTTTTTCAATGAACGATTTTTCTCAAAAAAGTAAGAATAAATGGGTGATTCTCATTTTACGGACAAATTTTAGTCCATTACAAGTTTTGCTCAATTAGTTAATTCTAATCTGAATTTTATTCTGACTGATATACGGGGAAGAATCATTTCTTCATAATAAACTATTAAAAATGAAAATATTAAAGAATGATTTGATTTTATAATTACTTGAAAACAGCTTTTAAAAAAAAGGAATAATGAAGAATTTTTTTCTGAGTGTAGTGACAGCCCTGAGCTGAAGGACCAGCCACCAGCGGACAACGGACTTTAATTACGGAGCTTAAATTAACACATTTTCGTCGTAAAATAAGTCGCGTACCTTTATTGCTGACATTATCACGACCTTTATTATCAAGCTACCTTTTCCAATTATTTCATTCACTATCATTTGTTTTACTACCTTGGGGTATAACAAAGTTTGCACAAACAATTTTTCATTTTAGTTTGGCCGAGTAAAATACATGGAAATGTTATTACCAAGTTGGCAACTCGCATCATTACTCCGCCCGAATTATTCGCGCGGTAATGACAAATTGTGCGGTAATGAAATATTTCTGAATCACTATTACCTAAAATTCGTTTATTGCTTTCCTGAACTTAATGTTTTTAATTCTAATTGTCTAATAAGTCTTTTAATTGTTTATTTATTCATACTAATGGAAACTATGTCTATAAATTTATTTGAATGTGCTAGTTATGAAAGTGTATTATATGCTTTACACTTACATGGTTGATCAAATTACCTATTTGGTTGCAAACCTTTTATTTCTTTTTCTTGTTGGCACTCAACAATATAGACATAGCTCATAACTTTTTATTTAAATCTTTCTGTTTGTGTACAGTTATAAATAAGTGTGAGCTGATATTTTTTTATAACTTCTTCCTCTTCTTCGTTGGCGCTACTACTTATGAAGAGTCAAGACCTCCGGAATCGGAGCCGCCAATCTTTTCTGTTTTGTGCCACTGCTCTCCAATTTCCAATCCCCAGCATATTTTGAGCATCTGGGCCTTACCTCTAAATCTTCAAATTTTCGGGTGAATCTAAAAATAAAAAAAAATTATCTAAAAAATTTGCCTAGGGCCTTCCCTCCAATTTTTTTTTAAAGATTCATAACATCGCCCATTAATCACGAACGATTCAAACCAAATTTCGGTAAAGGTTCTTAAACTACGCGATTTGCTTTAACCGTGGTGTACCTGCGTGTTTTAGAACTAACGTTATTCGCAAAAAATGTAATTGTATTTTTATTTGCTTATCAAATTTTTTTACAAAGACTTTCTAAGATAATGCAATGTTGTTTATATGTATTGGAAAGAAGAAACATCCCTCTTTCTACCGACTCCAAGAACGTCAATATTGGATGCACTGAAGACGAGATAAAGAGCCTCAATCGGAGTGTAATTTTATGGCTTTTTAACATTTTGAGCAACCTCGGAACTGAAAAAAAAAATTTTTGTTTTCGATGATATTTTCAACATATAGATTTTTTGGTATGCTAAATCAAAATCTGCCATTATTTTTGGTGTGAAAAAAATGTATAAGGCTAGTTTACTTAATAATTTAAATTTGTTTAAAAATGTTTTCTCCCTCGTCTCTCCTTCCTTCCTGCAAGAACCCAAACTTCTTTTAGTTTTTTTCCGAAAAGCTCTCTATCCAAGCAGTCCTTATACTTGATTTTTAGCCTATCCAGCTCCTCTTTTATTTGTTTCACATATCCACCTATACTCTTCTAGTTTAAGACTTTGTCGAAAGTTTTTTTGTTCAGCCCCTTTTTGTTCATTCTGACCATGTGGCCGTAGAACCACTGTTTCAAGATCTTCCAAATTTCTGTACATTTCTTCGTTGGATTTTCGCATATACCCCTCTTGTGTTACTTTGGGTCCATGAGTCCTCAAAATTTTTCTCTCAATCTTCAGGACTTTCTCCAGACTCGGAAGGCTGACCATACAGTTTCCATACCATACAGTATTGCTGGTCTTACTACTGTACTGTACTGCCTTATTTTTGCATTGGAGGATAAAGTTTTCTTGCTGTACATGTTTCTAGTGGCAAAGTTCAGTGTTTCCAGTTTGGCTATTCTTTTTTCTACGGATGCCCTATCTGTTCCGTTGTTACATATTATCTCCCCTAGGTATTTAAACTTTTGTTATCTTTATTTGCCCATATTTCGTGTTCAATATTTCCTTGCTAAAGCTGGCATCCAAAAATCAATTATTATTTAATATTTATATTCCTCCTTTAATATACTCACAAAAATAAATGCTTTGCTGGAAAACTGTGGCGACGGACACGTCGTGCAGTCCCCTTGTGGTTGTAAAATATTTCAAACTCCGATAGTAACTAAGCTTAATTTTAAAAGGGAGTGAGGTGACAATGAATGATAGTATTAATTGTAATGTATCATACAAGGAACTTATTGGTTGCGTCATGTATCTACATTATGTTGGTTACTCTTCCTGATCTCTGTTTCTGGTCTCTTATTTTGGTCGCTTTCAAAATTGTTATTACTAAATCCACTGGAAGTATCTTAAAAATGTTTTAAGGCATCTAAAATATTCTGCAGATTTAAATTTGATTTTTACTACCGATAAATTGGACAACCTGAGTTTCAATGCATATTTTATGCAGATTTTGGGTCTGATAATAGGAAAAGTGTTTCAGGCAGTGTAAGTAAGTTAAATAGCAATGTCATTCAATGGCCAAGTAAGAAACAGACTGTTGTTGCTCTTGGTAGCATTGAAACTGATTTTTATGTTTTATATTACTCTATAACTGAATGTCTATTTTTTACCCTTTTATAAAAATCATTTAAATTTAATTTAATGCGCTGTATTATTTTAGAACTGTTAATACCATATTAAATTTTTTATTATTTGTTTTTAGTATTTATTTGTTTTTTCTACCACCTTGTCTTAAAAATATTGATTTTTTTTTTTTCTGTATTTTCCCTTTTTTTAATGGCAGTCCTCACCATTAAAGTTCATCGTAATTAAAATGCATTATATTCTTAAAATACTACCAAACCGATCGATATAAATGCAACAATGCCGATAAATAATTTTGTCCACCTAGGTTGTTCAGATGAAACACTGCGCCGGTTCGAATCCTGCCTAGGCGGGTAGAAATTTATTTCGAGGCGGACCCACGGAATGAATCTCGACCTTCCCACTTTGGTAAGCTCTAGGGATAACCCGTCCTGTTCACCTTCATTGGCAAAGTTAAGGACGTAATAAAAAAAAGTTCTCGCTATAAACTTTTGTTCCGCCAGATACATTGTGCGAATTCTCCTTCGCTCTCTCCTTATAATATACTACAATATTATCCATATGACTCGGGTAGTATTTTTCTTATGCTTAACGACTTTGTTATTTTATTCAATTTATTTTTATTTGTTTTTTTAATGATAATGATATTCAACATTTAATATTTTTCTCTTGTTTTATTACAGTTGAAAATTGTTGGAACATCCGATAACTCTCGTCCAGATTATATAACTGTTCAAACTATTTTGAGAAATCAGTGTTACAGGTAATAAAATTTATGAACTGTGCTAATATATGCTGCAACAATTAATGATTAAGACGTAGCTAAACATAACTAATTTTAATAATCTTATGTTATTAAATGATCTAATGCCTTTTGGATAATAAAAGAAGAATCAATTTTATAGTACTCTAAAGAATAGCAATAGCATAGTAATCAGTAGGCTGTTGTTTTTATTTTGAAGAAGGTCCACGCTAGCTGTAGTGTGTGCCCGGCCGCTATTATTTTTTTTTCCTGCAGCTTGAGAGACAAAAGGTTTTGTAGATGCTGAATGTGCCCAGCCGCCATTTTGCTTCATCCAGCAACTTGAAGGACTTAAGGTTTTGTAGAGGCTGAGTGTGCCCGGTCGCCATTTTGTTTCCCCCCCTGCAACTTGAAAGATTTAAGGTGTTGTAGAGGCTGTGAGTGCCCGACAGCCATTTTGTTTTTCTGTAACTTGAGAGGCTAAAAGTTTTTTAGGAGCCTGGTAACACTGAGTGTGGGTAACAGTCTAGTCGAAAAAAATCCTTTTAGAGAAAGTTTATAGTTGGTATTAGGACAAGTAAGAAGGGTAGCATCAGCCAGCGCCTGTTTGGCTTCCTCGAATTGTTGGCTAGATTTGTCGTGGAATGACATTGTGAATCGCTGTATAATAATATATTTCTATTTTCTATCAAAGTTACTTGTTATTTATATAAAAACTTCCCACAAAACCACATTGATGACCCCGAGGCTGCTATTACGTAAGTCTTTATTTCAATTATATCAATTACAATGGCTGGTGATGAAGAGAAATCAAAGGGTGGTGTTACAGAGACGCCACTCCAAACAATTCCTGGGCCAACAACTACACATTTTGTATATCGTGTTAGTGTAAAAATACCACCTTTTTGGACTGATAAGCCAGAAATCTGGTTTTATCAAGTAGAAGCTCAGTTTCGACTGTCTAATGTGACTGCTGAAAACACTAAATTTGATTACTTAGTATCTCAATTAGATCTTAAAGTGGTAGAAAATATATGGGATATTGCTTCATTTGAAGACCCTAATAAATATACATTAGCCAAAAACAGATTACTAAAAATATTTAAAGAAAGTGAAGAAAAACAATTAAAAAAATTAGTGAGTCAAATTGAATTAGGTACACTTAAACCCAGTCGACTTTTGTTAAAAATTAAAGCCCTGGCTGTACTTTCAATCTCCGATTGAAATTTGGATAAATTATCTGAGATTGGAGATATAATCTGGGAAATGTCAAGTACGCCTGCCCAAGCTAATGCGATTTCACAGCCATCTGATTCCCCAATGATTAAAGAGCTTTGTGACCGAATAGTAGCTCTAGAAACAGTAATAAAAAAACATCGTTCAATATCAAGGTCTCGTTCTAGATCCAGGTCTCGATTTAACTCTAACGGAAAATATTGCTATGGACATTTCCGTTTTGGAAACAAATGCAAATCAGAAAAATGCAATGAATCTTGTCAATGGAACAAAAAAAGTAATCAGGGAAACTCCAGCCGGCAGATGCTGGAGTGCTGCCCCAGATGTATTTTCAGGCCAACAACATAGATTATTCATCCAGGATCTGGTATTAAATTTCTTGGGGACAGTGGTGCGGATGTGTCAATAATTCCCGTTACCAAGCATGATAAGCCAACTGACTTCAAGTTATACGCTGCTAATGGCGCGGAAATACAAACTTTTGGTACTAAAATTCTAAACATTGATTTAGGACTTCGCCGGAAATTAGAATGGCCATTTTTTGTTGCAAAGACATCGAAAGCAATTCTAGGAGCTGATTTTCTTCGTAAATTTGATTTGGTAATTGATTTGAAAAATAAAATATTAATAGATAATACCACCAAATTGACTGTGTCCGCGTCGGCTGACACAATTTCTGCCGAAGAAACAGTCAGTTCGTTAATATCGACCAATTCATTTACAGAATTGATAAAAAAATTTCCAGATCTTACTAAACCAAATTTGATGCCTACACATTCAGCCTATAGCGTTGAGAACTATATCAATACCTCTAGTGGACCTTCAGTTTACTGCAAACCACGTCGACTAGATCCTCATAAATTAAAAGTTGCTAAAAACGAATTCCAATACTTATTAAATCAGGGCATAATCAGGCCATCTAAATCACAGTGGGCAAGTCCTCTTTTACTTACAACTAAGAAAAATGGACAATGGCGTGCTTGCGGAGACTACCGAGCTTTAAATGCGCGAACACAGCCAGTTCCGAGAAGCGAAGATGTCACTGAAATTTTAGAGAATACAATTTTTTTTTCAAAGATTGATTTGCATTCTGCTTTTTCTTTTATTCCAGTAGCAGGACAAGATAAACAAAAAACTGTCATCAGTTTTGGGCTCTTTTTTTGGGCTCTACGAATTTAACGTAATGCCTTTTGGCTTAAGAAACGCACCTTGTACTTTCCAGCGCTTCATGCATGAGGTATTGTTTGGATTGCCATATTGTTTTGTTTATCTTGACGATATATTATTTGCGTCTAGAAACCCTGATGAGCACTTAGAACATTTGAGAGTAGTCTTCGAAAGACTGAATTCTTTCGGACTTCGTATTAATTTAAGTAAATCCGTATTTGAAGCATCAGAAGTAATTTTTCTTACAAATCTAATAACTGGTGAAGGTATCAGACCAGACCCAGAGCGTGTTAAGACTATAATGGAATTTAAAAAGCCAGTTACAGTACAAGAACTCAGACGATTTTTAGGCTTCATAAACTTTTATCGTCGCCATATTCCACACGCAGCAGAAAATCAAGCATTATTGTATAATTATTTACAAAACTCCAAGAAAAATGATAAGAGAAAAATAGAGCGGAATGACGAATCTAGCCAATTCGAGGAAGCCAAACAGGCGCTGGCTGATTCAACCCTTCTTGTCCTAATGCCAACTATAAATTTTCTCTATAGTTTGAAGCCTCCAATACTACTGCAGGGGCGGTAATACAGCAATTAGAAGAGAATGCATGGAGGCCTACAGTTTTGTGGTTTTGTGGGAAGTTTTTATAAAAATAACAAGTAACTTTGATAGAAAATAGAAATATATTGTTATGCAGCGATACACAATGTACAGAGCAACACGACCGAAATGATTCACATAATTATATGACTAAAAACGTTCTTTTTTTACTAGACTGTTACCCACACTCAGTGTTGCCAGGCTCCTACACCTACTCCCTCCTTAGCGGTCAGGTCGGCTAAAGACCTGGACATAGCGACGAGGAAAATGTACTTGGCGCTCTGATCTTGTAGTAGTAAATTGTTTCACATCTAGGGGTGGCTGTACGGCTGGAGCAAGCGATGTTGTTGTAGGTGGTTGTTGTTCAGATGTTGAATCTTCAGACTCTGAAGTTGCAAGCAAGTAAGCGGGTTTGAGCCTGTCACCTGAAATACTAATTGGTTTGCCTTTTATGTCAACCACAAAAACTTTGTCTTTTCGTTCCAAAATTCGATAGGGTCCCTCATAGGGTTTTTCTAGTGAGGCCCGCACACGATCCACTCGTACAAAGACGTGTGAACTACTGCGCATCTCCTTATGGACAAACGTTTTCGGCAGTTGTTTGAGTAGTGATTGCATAGATTGGAGGTTATTGAATGCTGAGCATAATTGACTAAATAATGTTGGTAGATTGGGTTTTGGATCGGAGTTAGGCTCAACAAAAAAATCACCAGGAATGCGGAGCTGGGTACCATATACAAGTTCTGCAATGGATGCTTGTGCTGCTTCATTTATTGAACACCGAAGTCCCAACAAGACAGTAGGCAAGACGGTAGTCCAATTGTTCGAAGAGTGAGCCATTATAGCTGCCTTTAAGGTTCTATGAAGGCGTTCTATCTTACCGTTGCTTTGTGGGTGGTATGCTACTGTACGAACAAGCTGAGATCCACAAAGATTTGCTAATTCGGTAAATAACTCAGAATGAAACTGAGTTCCTAAATCAGTGACAACTTGGCGTGGGTTGGAAGCCCAAAAAAAATAGTTTTAATTTTTTCATTGTTTAATAAAAAAAATTTAAATTAGATATTTCGTTATAAATCCGTTATTGTTTTTTTGTATTTTTACAATTATATTTCTGTACATACGCAGCCTCTACAAAACCTAAGGCCGGGTGGCCATCGACTAGGGAATGGAGTGGAGTTGATTTCAGTTGAGTTCAGCGGAGTTCACTTGGGATGGCAGTGTAAAAAGTAGAAACCACCCTTGTTTCGCAGTTAATTTAAGTAATTAAAATACTGGGAATGCGTGATTAAAACAAAACTCAAAGGTATAAATGGTTAATTATTTTTGTTGTACACATTATTTTTTAGAAAAAAAAAGATTTTAAGATTTTCATTATTATACGAATATCTTATTAAAATTTAGATACTTTATTGTAGCATTTAGTTAAATATATTTACAATTAATTACTAACATTATTTTAAATAAAGTCTCCGCATTTGAACATATTTCAGTAAAAGTGTTATATAAATTCAACAGCTGGATGGGGTCGGATGGAATTCCTGGGTAACTGTAAACTAGAATAGAAATTTTATTGTGCAGTTAACCAGTAACTGTTACTGGTTAACTGTACAATAAAATTCACGAACAAATTCAATCATTAAAAAAAAATAAAAAAGCGACCATTTTAACTAAGATTTTAAACAGAAAAAAATCCCAAGTCGTCATAAAAATTTTTGCTATGCAAAATTTTCCGAAAGGGTCTACTTAATACGTTGTTAAAGTTTAAAATAATTAAAAAATGTTAACTCTTGTTTTCGTCTGAAAAATGTTAAACTTGAATTTCGAGTTAAAGAGAAAAATTATTATTTTACTTTTTTGTATTGTCTAATGTATATTAAAAAGCTTGCTTAAGTTAGAAAGTTTCATTTAATTTTTTTTTTTTTTTTTTTTTATGGCGATGATACATCCCGCATTGTGTTTTAGTTATGTAAATTAATTAGTTATTTTGATATTTTAGCACAAATATATTTTTTTTATTCGATTTCTAAAACTTCCTCTGTAATTTAGGCAGGTTATTGTAAATGCCAATATACCAAAGGACTTATTCGAATTGATGAAGACAGCAGATGAACACAATCAATCGGAGAGCTCCTTACGAAAACTCTCTTCTAAAATATTTAGTAAGTATATTAATTTCTTTGTCTACATTTTAGACTTTTAATTAATTTCTTCCAACATCTCACATATTATGTTGTTTTTATTGACATGTTTTTAGATTTGATCATTCATTAAGGTATTTTAGGTGTTATGTATGGGTTAATTTTAGTATCACAATATTTTTGGTATGCTAAAAATATTCACCTAGGTCCTTAAGAATAACAAACAAATATGTACAAGTAAAAAAATAACAGAAAAAATGTCTGGTTAAAGACTACATTAATAAAAGTCAATTAATATTTATAATAATCTCAATTACGTATCATTATTGTGATACGTGGTAAATAAAAATAATGAAGCAATCGAGATTTAAGACAACGCTCAGAAAAATTCACTTATAAACAGAATCGCATGATTGGAGGATATAAAAATGATAAAAACAATGAAATGATTCACTGAGTTGAAACTTTGTATGATAATTGAAACAATTATTTACTACTAATCAAGATAACAATAGACATATTTCACGATTAGATAATGTCTTTTTGGGAAGTGAGGAGTTGTTGAAAAAGGTGGAATTTGAATGAGGAGAGAGAAGAAGAATGGCGGATATTAGAAGGGAGGGAATTCCACAGTGCAATGGAGCGGGCAAGAAAGGAACGTTCGAATGATTTGGTTCTATGGGAAAGCTTATAGAGGTCAGAAAGCCGCGATTTTGTTTCCTGTGAGTGGACAGAAGATTTGAACTGTAGGAGTTTATAGGCGTAAGAAGGGTCCTGGGAGTTGATGGTATAGGAAAGATCCAAGGAAATATTGTCTGCCAATGGTGGGAAAGAGCCATTTTAACTTGTTGTAAAGGTGCTGCACGTGAGACCGCCTCGGCGTACTGAAGACAAATCTTAGAAAGCAGTTCATGATGCGCTTCGAGTTCAACCGAGAGGCCACCGTATACTACACAGACATAGTCAAAGTGGAAGAAAATGAGTGAGGATACGAGGAGGTTACGGTTGGGTTGTGGAAGAAGATGGCAGGAACGATGGAATAATTTTAAGGTAGTTATAGACCGTCGGAAAATTTGGGCAATATGAGCGCAAGAGAGGGCTTGGTCAATAGTAATCCCTAAATTTTTGACAGAGGAGCTGAAAGTAATAAGGTGATCATTTAGGAATAAATTAGGGAAGGCGGCGTGGGATATGAGGAGAGAGTTGGAACCAATAAGAATGGCCTGAGTTTTCGTAGCGTTTAACCTTAATTTATTCAGGATTGCCCAGTCACTGATCCTATCTAGGTCTTCTTGAATATTGACAAACGCAGCTCATAACTCAGAAGGAGGTAAGAATGAATAGATTTGGAAGTCTTCGGTGTAAAGGTGATGGGAACAATGGTGGATTGATTGGAAATATCATTGATATAGGAAATGAAAATGAGAGGAGAAATGCTGGAACCTTAGGCTATTCCTGAGGACAGGACTATTCCAAGGAAAGAAGATAGGGGTTAGGAATAGCTACTGCTTAAGGCCGATCAGAAAGGAAAGATTGAAACCAAAGAACAGAGCTATTGGAAAAGGGTAGAGATTTTAGTTTGGTAAAGAGGTTGGGAGGGTGCAGGGAACCAAACGCTTTAGAGGAGTCAAGGTGTATTAGTACTGTTAACTTTTTTCGTCCATAGGTAACTTTTAGTGGTCAATGCGGTAATAAATTTAGTGTATGGATAATTGCAACAAGATTTGAATAAAATGTGTAGATGGAAATATGTGATTAAAAAAGTTTTTTTTTTGGTATAATTAATCCATTTTTTCTTTTTTTTTAGATTTCTATGATTTGAAAAATGTTATTGCTAACACAAAATTCTCCAGCCATAGTGGCACAGGCAATTACTATTTTGCTTCTGCATTTAATGTAGCTGATGAAAGATTAGTATGTGCTACCGGAGGTTTGTTATTGTTTCTAAATCAAGAACTTAAAATAGGATCAGATAAGATTATAGTAAATAATATTACCAACATTCTTTCGTAAGTATAAAAGTGTTTGCTTTTTTATTTGATTTTTTTTTTAAGATTTACAGTCTTTAGTTCATATTTAGATGAATCTTTCTATATTTTTATGACACTTAATCTACAAAAAAAATTCTAAGTTACTTTTTGTATTGAATGCAATCGAATTTTTTATTCTTATTTTCCCCTATTTTTTTAGCGTTTGTCGCTTCTTTTTTTGTGGTTAAATTCATAGCGCTGAATGAAAAACAAAATGAAAATACAAATTAATATGATCACAAACTAAAAGTTATAGCTTGAAATACGTTTCCACAATTATTGTCAACTAAACCTTATTTTGTGCCTACACTCTTTCTTTAGCCAACACTCTTTTAGTGCTTTAAGTGCTGGGAAGGGTCTAGCCACGACTGCCACTCTTCCCTGCTATTGTATTTTAGGCAATGTGCTTATTATTAGGGTCTAATTTGTGCATATTCTTGGGGGAAGTAGAATTTTGAATTTGACCATAAAGAGTTCAATAAATATTAATATTCTATGCTATACTATACTATACTGTAAATTTAGATATGAAAATATTTATTTATTTAACTCTATTAATATTTATTAATATTAATATATTATAATATATAATATATATTATTATATTATATTATAAATATATTAATATTTATTAATATTAATACATTATAATATATAATATATATTATTATATTATATTATAAATATATTAATATTTATAAATATTAATAGAGTTAAATAAATAAATATTTTCATATCTAAATTAATGAGGTAAAACCTTAGTTTTACGGCTTACAGAACTTAAAATGGAGTGAAATTAAACAATAAACCCTCGTTTACACGGGGACAGTTTTCTGTCTTGTTAGTGCTGTACTGGCTCTAAGATAATGTGGGAATGCGGAAATGTCCTCCTCTAGTCATTCACAGTAAATCTTGTGGCATTGATAAAATAGTGGATGTATATAGAACATCTAACTGAACACTAGAAATTTGTATGTCACCATGAAAACTAAATAATTTACTTTTGTTGATTATATATTTTTGGTCGCTGAACACGTATCTGACTTAAAGTTCTTTTTTTACCAATATCTCGGAAACTATTATTTTTCCCGGGAAGACCATCTTATAATACATTGAAGTAGACAAAATTTCTACATCCATAAAAACGTCTTTACGATCAACCGTTAAGCCGCTAGAGCGCGCTGAAGAAGTATAAAAAAAGTAGCAAAAAGCGATTTATGGCTCTTTACATCCGATTTCCAAAAGAGACTATCTAATTTTGACCATACATGCCATCAAACTTCATGAAATGCATAAAAAATACATTTTACTTATGTATATTGTGCTTGTAGAGTGTTTTGAAGCAATTGTTTAAAATGAAATGGAAAATAGTGAAACATATAACAAATGATGAAAATAAACTTGAGGATATGAACTGCAAAACTTTTTACTTCCATTCTTTATTTAAATCGAGATATCAGTGGTTATTATTACTCAATGAATGAAGAGTATAAATCTGTCTAAACTGATTTTTCTTACGTTTAAAAATCAATAGTTGCTAAACTCTCTTCATCAAGCAACCGGTGAACTGCAAAACTACCTACCTACATCACAATGTGAGCAAATTGAAATATGGAGTTTTGCATTTCACAGATTCACTTATATTTACAGGTTTTTGTTTTTAAAAAGTTAAAATGTCAGTCAAAGTATTCAATGGAAGTTACCCGTCCTTGTAAAGTTGAAGTTGAAGTTGAAGTAGAAGTTGAAGTTACCTGCTGCTCGCAATGTCGCAATAATTATGAATTATGCACGCAATTGAAAGAATGCAAAACAAACCAAAATGTTCAAAAAAAAAATATTCAAGATGGTATATTTGACAATTTAATTTTTTTTTAAATTTATTTCCATCCCTACCTCGCATATACGGCTATGCGGGTTTCGGCAGCAATCCTTATAGCACTGTTGTCAATTTTGCGATAATTTATTTATAGAAAATGATTTCTCATCTTCCTTGCAGGACAGCGCCCACCTTCCGACGGTCTTCCCATTACTGGTCCTCTTCTATTTCTATTATCTAGATTGTAGTGACGAGGTCCCACCGTCGCAGAGTGGGGAAAACTGGTGAAAAGTCGAAGAATTAGACGAGCAAATGTCCAGAAATTAAAGTAAATTTATGAGGCTAATCCCATTGTCAATAAAAAAAAATAAAGAGTTTTTCCCAATTGTAAAAAACATGCACTTCGTATTTTAAAGTATCTCTCGGTTAGGTAAGCAAATGAAAATCTAAGAGAAGTTCAATTCCGTTTATTCAGTTAGTATAAAGTTCCTATTGAGATTGTGTTTTGAGGAGCTTTCTTGAAAAAATATCTCTTTATTGATTTATTAGTCATGGCTACACCATTATATATTCTTCAGTTTTTAAATAAATTGCTTCGACATTTTGAGATTTTGTGAATGTGTAAGTTGCAAAATTAACCTAGATTAACCTAAATTTTTTAAATTATATTTTATTGAATGTATAAGTTATAGTTACAGTTTTGTAACAGTTTTACTTGCAACCGTTTACAACATCAAAAATAAGCTCAATTTTTTCAGTCAAAGTTATGGTTTCAAGGATGGAGATCATGGGTGTGTGAAATCCCAAATCGGCCGGCATTTTGAAACGAAATGTCGGATGGTAATGTCAAGTTCTGGGAATCATCCTGGGGTGAACATTGACTTTGCTGCCAAATCTTTAAAAAATTGGCCCTATAGCCTGCAGAAAAGCCACGCATGGCGGACTCGCTTTTATTCGATTTTTGGATTATTCTTATCTTGAAACGTAAAACCTCAAATTTTGAGGGGAGAGTTAAATTTGTTTTTCTTGGTCGATAACAAAGGTTCATCATTAAAAATAATAAACTAAAAAGATTGGGAATACTCGTGGACATCCCTGAGCCTTGTAATTACGGGACAACTAATGACAGTAATACCAGGAGGATGTTTTTCGCGCAATATGAAACAGCTTTCCACATCACAGGTGTAGATGAGAGGCTTATCAAAAGGTTGCGTTAGTCTTTAAACTATTTCCTCAGGATTACCTCTCGCTATTGCAGCGTTTCGCTGATATGCATATGAAATAGCTAAACTAGCGGTAAACTTTTATCTTTGGTTCTGATGCCAACAGATGTCCTTCGTCTCTTGATTCATGGAGCAAATATCATAAAAGCTTACCGATTGGAATGCTTTCCGAAGAAGCTCTTGAGTTTCGCAAGATAGATTTCGAGAGTACAATACTAGAAAAACCGAATCGATAATATCACTGAACAATGACATTCATTACTTTTTCCTCAGATCCATTGATATCAGTGATTTCAATGAATCGAAATTCCGCACCATCTAAATCTTCTAAAACATCATCAGCATTGTATGATGAAGAGAAAACCGTTTTTATATTGAAGAAAACAGAAAATGATACCGAAAGAAGTTTTAAAAGAATCATTAATTTAAATATTTTTTTTTTTAACTAAAGAAAAGTATTATTTTTTTATTTTTCCAAACTAAATAAATTTGTCTATATTTTTGCAAATATCTTTTTGCTCATCAAGGCTGGCACCTTCCTCCTGTCCTCAAATAAAATGTATTTGTTCGCCAAAATGACATTAGAAAATTTGTAAGTTTGATATGATGGTTACTTTAAGTACTTGTTGATCAAAGAAGTATTTTTAATCAAGATATGAAGATTTTGAAACAATTTTGGAGTTTTGCTCTCCTAATTCCCTCGTTTTGGGAAAATTTTCTTCATTCACCTACCGAGGAAATCCTTCCTCAGTAAGGATGTAGATTCCCGCGGATCTCATCGTCTGAACCTCTCCAGAACTCCGCATGTGGGGCATATGGGATCAATATAAATTTGACAAGGTAGCTGTCTGAAATTATGTAGTGGGAGAAGGCTTTCCCTTCCTTGAGCGTAACCTCCCGGCCTAAGTTCTGCCCACAAGGATCACCCTCGTCCAAGGGTGCAGGCTGAAGGCCCATGTCGACGACATCTTATTCGTATTTATCCACCAACACATTTGTGCAAGAACAAAGAGGCCTACCTTTCTGTACGTCACCAGCTTCAGCAATAATAAACTTTACAATATTTTATTCCCATACCTATTCCACTCCTCTCCTTACTGAGACCTCCTCGAAGAAAAAAACAAATTCTAAGTATTAGGCTTCATTTTTTGTTTTATTACACCTACTATATTTTAGAAATGTCTGTAAAATTATTGAATAATAATTGCGATATAATTTTGACCATGCTAAATATATCAGTTATTAAAAAAAAAAGTCAAAGTAGCATAAAAATTTTAATTGTTAAGATTTGGTTATAATGTTTTTTTCATAGTGGTAGGATGTGTACGATACTAAAATACCATACTACAATTTGATCGATTAAATGCGATCAATCATTGTTATGTAGATCTGAAGATCTGAAGACCTATTTTTTAACATTTTATATTTGTAGGCCATTAATTTAGGCAAAATCCTAAAATAGGCTTCGAGTTATCTTATTTGCCATTTATTTTTTCCATTGGAGAAATTTATAATTTTTGTAAACTCGATAAATTTCGAAAAAATAGTATATTATTAATTTAAATTGTTTGTATTTTTTTCTTCAAATAATAATTATTTATAAATCTCATAGATGTAGTAAATAGAAAGGCAATTATATGAAAGGCAAAACATCGTAGAAAGCTCTATAGAGAAGTATATTAGTTCATTCCCTTCCCTTTAGTTGGCCCTTGTAAGGCCCAGAGAATCACTGTGTATCATTTTTTCACTCTTTCTAATAAAGTACATCCCCTGCTCAAAATGAACAAAGAATTTTATCGTTTATCGTCATTTAATCAAGAGTAATTGAATTTTGGTCACTGAATCGACAATTTTTCCCGCTATGCTGCTGTTTCGTACATTATAGATACAATTTTGATAAACTTTTATCAAAATTGAATCAATAATGTTCTTACCTAATCAAATCCATAAAGTATCAATTAAAAATTTCAGATATAAGCTTGGAATAAATTTACCTCTGACTTACAGATATATTATTAGGTTTTCAGTCAAAATGACTTTAAAAACAAGCATTGAGTTTAGTTTTTTATTATTAAAGCACGGCGTTTCAGCCCAAAAATGTGGACCGTCTTCAGGACTACAATAGATCACAGATACAGAATGATGAAAATAGAAAATAATTAAAATAAAAAAATGAATATAGTTATAAGCGACAAGAATTAAAAATACAAGAATAATGATTAAATAAATAATAGTAAGAATAGTATACTGAGAAAAAGTAACTATGTAGAAGTATATTTCTAGAGAGAAAACTGAAGAATTATATTAACAAAAAAGGGTGCTATAAAAAATGTATATATAAAAGAATTAATGATCTAAACATAGAACAACTCATCATAAAGATATAGTTAAATAAAATGGAAAAAAAAAATGAAAATAATAGATGAGATTTATAAGAGTTCTTTCTCACCAGGAACACTAAATGCAAGAACTAAAGGCAAATAAAAAGTAACAAAGTAAACGAGAAAGGTGGGGGGGTATTGGATTTTAGACTCATAAAAAATGTATATATAAAAAAATATTGATAATCACATTAATTTTTGCTGTAATCAATGTAATTCCAATCTTACCGCCCTTTTCTGTAATTAACTTTGTTATCAGGAATTTTAATTTCTGATTTAAACATTGGCACTTAAATAGTAAACTAAATGGAACGAAATGGCAATATTAAAGAGAAACGAAATTACTCATCTTATGTGCCGTTTCTTTATGTTTACGGCTAGCTTATTTTATTTATTAACTCAAGATAAATAATACACATTTTAAACTAAACAAACTCAGAGTTAAAAAAATTTTCAAAGAAAAATTGAAAGATATTTCTTGAATAGAAGTTTTAAAGCTGGGAAATCTTTACCTAGCCAACAAGTATAAAGGTACGTCCGCAAAGCAGAACAAAACCAAGTCGAACAGCGCGGTCGGTGTGGACGGCAAGATTGTTGAGTTCAAGATTGACCAAATTGCGTTAATCTTGAACAACCTTGAACGTTAGCTAGCACTACGGCTCCATGTCGGTACATCAGGGGAAAGTGTGCGCGCCGTCTTTCGAGAGGGTTTTGAATTCACAAGCGGACATCAAAATATTTCCTTTTGTTTTAACTTTTTGATTACTTAATAGATGATCTTTAAAATAATATTAATAGAAAATAAGTTTCATAATTTTTATTTTTATCAAACGATTTCTGGAATTACAAAATAAAACGGGTTTCTTTATTAGTTTTATTTTAATGTTTCAAGTCAAATTTAAAGTTTTATTAATTTTGACCAAACTATCTCGAAATACTAATTGATGTAACACTATGGAAATAAATATTCGTTAATCAAGACGCGTATATAGGAAGGTTGTCCCAATACGTCCCCTGTACGGTGACCAACTCGACTAGGTTTCCTAGGAACCCTACTATATTAGGTCCCAAATGGTGACCAAGTGAGTTAGGGTTCCTAGGTTATTTCACCCACTTGAAACCCTCCTCTTATTCTACCCAGCGCAACATGGAGTATTTTTATTTTAGTATAACTGCAAGGTACAATATCTTATTGCTTAAAATTATTTTATGCAGTTTTAATACCATTAAGTTTACTTTTTTTTTTGTTGTTGATATTTTTGGAAGAATATTTAATTTAATTTTTGGTAGTATTTTATGAATTTGATAAGTGCATAATGAATTTAAGAATTTGGTAGTAAATTTCTTCCTTTAATTTTGTGTTTATTTAAAATATTTTTTTATATCTTTATTTTTCGACGTTTAAATAGGGAATTTCCCTATTTAATGTAATTAATAAAAACAATCTTGTACCAATAGTTTTTAAAATAATAAATAGAGAGGTATGGGAAAGAGGGGATGAAATAATAATAATAATAATAGAGATCAGGACAAATTATAATTCCAAGAAAGTACCTACATTATGACAATGATATTTTAGAATAGGTGCACTCTTTTTAAAAGTGTTTTAAAGTAATAGCGATTAAAATAAGTAAGACGAAAGAAAATTTATGGATTTTAAGCAATTACCAAAAAAGAGTGGATAAATCATAATTATAATATTAAGAAATATTATATAAGGTAAAAAAAAAATTAATTGTCATTGTTAAATATGCTTTTTTTAATAATTAATATGTGAATACTCATTTATATAAAGTGTTTCCTTATTTATAGTGTTTATTTATAATGCGAATTTGTGCATTATTTTGTTCTGTAATTTTTAGAGTTTTGTCCTGAAAATGGGGAAATTTCCTATTTAAACGTCCCCCGAACGTCGAAAAATATGTGATAAAAAATTCTCTAAATAATCAAAAAAATAAAGAAAGAAATTTACTTCATAAAATACTACCCAAAAATCAATAATTTGTTTTCCAAAAATAAAAAAAATGTATGGTATTGCAGCTGTATAAAATACTTTTAAGCAATAAGACCTTACAGTTATGATAAAATTTAAAAAAATTACTCTATGCTGCGCTGGGTTGAATACGATGAGGGTTTCAAGTGGGTTGAAAATAAAAATAATGTAATTATTATTCCTATTAAGTCTTAAATGGAAAAGTAAGAATGAAATGGTGATTTATCATAATTAGAGTTTAATCATAATGGGTTATTTCTTCCTGTTTGGTGAAATGACAAATGAATAATTACTGCAGCTGTTGTCTGAAATAACCTAGGAATTCCAACTCACTAAGTCACCTTTCGGGGCCTAATAAAGAAGGGTTCCTAGGAAACCTAGTCGAGTTGGTCACCGTCTATGGGACGTATTGGGTAGGGCTTGTGTTACTATAATAATAATAATTATAATTATATAATAATAATAATAATCTGTCTGTATAACACAAGCGAGGCGAAAAACCTTCCATTTTATCCATTTGAATATATTTATATAATATAAATTATTATGTATTTATATATAAATTTAAATAATATATATATATATATATATATATATATATATATATATATATATATATATATGTGTGTGTGTGTATTTATCATAATGGGTATATATATGATATATACAGCAATAAATAAATTGTTGACTTTTATGAACAAAATTAAAAAAACAAAAGAAAGAAAATTAAAATAAAATTAATTATAATTTTTAAAAAAATCCCCCTGAATTTAAATAAATCTCATGAACTACACGTGTATATTACTCAGATAGTGCGTTACAGATTATATTACATTCAGAAATACTAATTTGAATTGTGGATGATATTTTTAGTTTCCAGTCCACTTTCTGTAAAATCGTTATTTCAATATTTTTTAGTGTCTATTCAGAGCAATTACAAATATTATGTATAATCTTGTAGTATATTTAATACTTTACAAGATTAGTTATTATGCATTTTGCACTAAATAATAATTATTCATTCGAAACCACTGACACTCGTATCTACCTTTTTGCGTTTTTTTTGCCATTTTTGCAGATATTCACGGCCCATTTAATATTGGTAATTACAACATTTTGCCTAAAATATTCTGGAAGCGAGTTACTGAGGAAAAAGTGCTTGTTCTTCGTGGGTTTTTTTTTTTTCGTTGAAAACTTGGATTTTTCTCAACATACCTGAAAATCAAAATTACTCCACCTTTTACAATACAAAATTATATATCCACTAGGCTGAGTTACAAACATGTTTTATAGTATAATATTTAGCTTGTTCCAAAGTTCGCAGATTTACGCAGCTTCCTATCGGTTTTGATTGCTCATCCACATCCTTACCGACATATACGTATTTTCGTTAATTTAAAAGGGACATATAGGGACACAAAGACAGTAGACCAACACAAAGTCATAATTGCAATGATTTTTAACTTTTCTGATTTCGATATGGCACTTAATTGGCAATAAAAAATATGGAAATAATTATGTATACTCATTCACTAATGCTAAAAAATATCGTAAGTATGAGGATTATAAAGATTTTAGAATGAAAATAAAACACTTTATTTTAGTGTGATTTATCATAAATTTTCCCAATTTGTTAAGCATATATTAGGAATTTTCGCCGTTGGTGATGGATATATTGTTTTAAATATTTGGGACAATTTGGCTTGAACATATATGTATTAAGGTGTATGTAATTAATGTACATATATGTCATTTTCATTTGCCTAGAAAAAAGTAAAGGAGATTTTGACCGTTTTTTTGCGGTTTCGTCTCACTGTGCGCCGGAGGGCTTTGACGTTTCATAGGATCTGCCAATCTCCGTTCTGTATCCCCATCCCCTCCACTTTTTTTGTAACACAACTTATCTTTGCAAATATCTATTGGAAAATTTTAACTTGACCTTCGCCGAGGAATAAAAATTAAAACTTCATGCTAGTGCCCCATTTTAATATTCCAGGACTAATATTATAGATTCATGTCTTTTAATTTAGATAATTTTAAATAAAATCATAGCATCATTTCTATTTTACAGAAATAATAATTTATGGATGGATGGTGAAACTTACAAATGCTTGAATATATTTGATGCATTGCTTAGCCCATCTTATTTTCGTTCATCTATTCACGATGATATTGAAGCTTTCAGTCTATATTCATTGATAGAAAAAAATTGTTCACTATTGGGATCAACTAAATTAAGGTAAAAACTTAGGAATAGAAATAAAAGGTAAATACTAAGTAATACAGTATAAGTACAACTTTCAAGAGGGGCGCGTTATCACTGGTTCCTCACGAGCTTACTGGAAGATAACCGGACTAGCATACTCTAGCGCCATTTGTGCTAACTGCTTTGCATTCAATTGTAACATTCGTATTCTTTGGAATTATTGAAATTATTACTGCTTTAATTAGATATTATTTATAATTATTAGTGATGTCGATTTCCGCTCATTACGTTCGCCCAAGAAACAAAACACCAACGGATCAACCTTTTCAGTTGAGGTCGGGGTCTTACCATAATTTCAATTATTACTGCTTTAATAATAATTAATATAACTAATTAATTAAGTTGTCGACTTCCGCTCGCTCAAGAGATAAACAAACCCCAAAAGTTCCTTTTCAGTCCTTACCGTAATTTTAATTATCACTCTTTAAATTATTAATAAAACTTCCCCAGATCACCGGAAGTCGACAGCAGTAACAATTTTAAATAATATGTAATTAAGGTAGTAATGAATTGTAATGTTGCAATACAATACAAAGCAGTTGGTTAGCACAAATGGCGCTAGAGTGTGCTAGTCCGGCGACCTTCGGAGGAACCAGTGAAAACGCGCCCCTCTTGTATGTACCAAACATACTCCCGATCCCTACTCCTTCCGCTTCATGGGGGAAAGAAAAAAGGCTCTTTCTCTTCGGTTTATTTCCTGAAAACGGTGCGTCGAACAGAAAAATGTGTTTCATCAAAAATTATAACTGACAATTCCTTCAAGAATTCTCATATTCATTTTTTCGTGTCTAGAATAATTTTCGAGATATTCGCATTCGAAAAACGAAAAACTCCGGAACGCCCCAGGCTTTCGTTTTACAGGAAAACATTTCAAAAGGCAGTTGCAGACAATTGAATTCACTTCAAAGCTACATACTTTTTTACTAATTTATCTTCAACGGGTCAAACATCATCAGCTAAATTTCGTGATTTTCTGTACAAAATGTACTTTGGTTATTTTCATTATTCACAGCCGCCTATACGAGCTAGTATCAGTGGAGTAACCAGAGGGATAGTATAGAGGATGCGGAACTTCCCTTCCCCTCCCGAAATTATCGAATGGTCCAGGGAATCAAAAGCTTTGGAGGAGCTCAAGGAGTATTAGTACTGTCACATTTTCGTCCATAGCCGTATGTATGTCACTGGTGATTTTAGCGAGAGCGGATTGAGTTGAGAAGCCGGGTCGGAAACCAGATTGGAGAGGATCAAGTAGTTTGGTAGTTTCGAGGAAACTAGATATCTGTGATTGCACTATTCTTTTTAGAGGTTTGGAAAAGTTAGAGAGGATGGATATTGGACGATAATCTTTAGGAGATGTTGGGTTGGAGGTTTTGTTAATAGGGTGAACTAATGCTCTTTTCCAGGAGGCAGGAAATACTGAATTTTGGAGGGAAAAATTATATATGAACGGAAGAACTGACAGGATTTCGGGAAGGCATAATTTTAATAGTTTAACGGGTATTCCATCAAACCCTGTGGAGTTGGTATGAGATTTTAATATGGAGGAAATAGGGTCGATAGGAGAGATGTTGGAAAAATAAAAATTACTGGAATTAAATGATGGAACTAATGAAAAGTGGGAAGAAGAGGATTGAGAACTGTTGAAGGCGGCTGATAAAAAGTATGAGTTTAACTCATCGGGTGAGACTTGTGTGACTTATGAGGAAGAGGATTTGCAAAGAGAGAGTTTGCGAAGTAGTTGCGATTTTTATTAGGAGTCAGGAGCAGAGGAAAGGGCTTTGTGAAAATAATTAGATTTCGCCCGTCTGATTGTTGTCTGAATCAAATTTCGAAGTGCCCTAAACGCTTGATAGTCATCTGCTAGTCTTGTACGTCTAAAGCGTTTACGGGCTGCCTCACGCCTCTTTTGAAGACCTTTAATTTCTTGACACATCCAAGGAACAGGCGGGCGGCGGAAGGTAGAGGTTTTGAATGGAGCATGGGTGTCAAGGATACTGATGAGATTAGATATGAGGATGTCAACCATGGAGTCTATAGAAGAACTGGAATAAATTTCACTCCAATTCAGGATTATCAGGTCAGGTAAGATTTTTTCACGGGTGATGGCGTTAAGGTTGCGGAAAGTTATGGTTTTTGGAGATATTGCTGGAGTTTGGATATTATATGATATTTTGATTAAGTCGTGCGAAGACAGGAACGGAACGGGCAATTGAGAAGAGGAGAGAAGGTTCTGTGGGAAATCAATGACATGCAGGTCCAACTATGTGTCGGACCGGCAAGTATGGTGGGTGGGAGCAAAAGGAACAATGAGATATTCATATATATCGATATATATATATATATATATATATATATATATATATATATATATATATATATATAGGGTCAGACAGAGTGTGTGTGTCTGTGTGAAGTTACAATATATATATATATATATATATATATATATATATTGGTTGAGACAAAATCAGATAGGATCGAAGTAGGTTCGGACAGGTCGAACCTACAATCAAAAAAATATAAATTAGGATTAAGGATTAATTAATGTTCATTAATTAACATTTACTGCGTTAATTACTGCGGAGACCTCGAGCTATGAAAAGGTATAACCTCTTTGGCCAGCGTGATAAAGTTCTTTCGATTTATCGATATATTTGTGTGATGTAACAATTTATATATGTATTTGTGATGAAACAATTTATATATATGTGTGATGTAACAAACGTCTCTTACAATATAGCAATGTGATGCATGAAACTCCTACCTGATCTTTATTGCGTTAACCCAATTTTTTACGGTCAGTATTCTTAGGTACAGAGGTCTCCCCTATACATAAACCCCATAGGTGTAAATAAATAGACAGGATACCAGTAGCTCGTACACGTAGCTATGGATAACGAAAATGACCAACGTACAGCTTTATACAGAAAATCAGGAAATTTAGCAGAAATGGCTAAGGAGAAAAAGACCGATAAAAAACAAGGTGAAATTCAATTTTCCGTGTATTACCGGTTTTTTTTTTATTGCGAATAACTCGAAAACTATTACAGATACGAGAAAAAGAAATTTAAACATTCTTGAAGGAAATTGCCAGCGTTAATTTTTGATATAGCAATTTTTTTCCGTATGACGCACAGTGTCAAGAATAAATGGGATATGAAATAAAAAATCGTATTTTTGTCTTTGCAAGGTTTATTATTTTTTTAAAGTCATTAATAACACAATAACTGTAGGAATAATCATTTATTGTAACATAAACTTACATAAAATTATACTGAACCTTAAAAAAAAATTTCGAAAACTTATAAAAAATACATACAGAAAATAAAAAATAGAAAAAAAGATATTCCTCCTCGGAATCACATGATTGTAAATAAATATCGTCATTATCTCATTTTAAAATTAAGTAATTTAAAATATTTTAATAAATCTTTTTGTGTTTTTCCATGCTCACTTTTCTAATAGTTGATCAATAGGGGTCTGATGAAAGAAGCATTTTCATTAGATCAATATTGGAATCAACCGGAGAAGTTTTTCTTGTGTGGTGTTCTTTGAAATATTTTATATCCTTGTGCCAGCCTTCTAATCCTCCTTTTGACCACGGCCCACAGGTGTAATAAAAAAGGAAATAATGTCAGGTGCTTGTAATAACAATTTATGCAATGAGGCTGGCATGCGTTAGCAAGAATAATTATTTTACCACTTAAAATTATTTTCAACATGGTTCCCAAATTAATAATTAATGAAACGTCTATCCCTGTAATTTGCGTATTTTCAAAAAATCTTCTTGCGGTGTTACCGTCATTAGTAGAACTAAAACCAGGTTCTTGCATAACCGATTAATAATCCCATTTTCTCTTTTAATGCAAGCTGAATTATCTTTTTATTTTCCTCAAAAAAGTTTTTTACATCTTCTCCTCTGACTTGCCATGTTTGTAGTGGAAGCCTGTATGCGATGTTAGTTAAGTAAGCATTCAAATGATCTTATTCAACAATGTAGACTAGAAGAGCCACATTTATAATATTTATTTTAGATGATAAACTATCAACCATCTCTTTATTCATAAGCTTAAGAGTAGCTCCACAAATGTAACATTCTTGTGTAGAATTTGCTCCAATTAAAATTTTGCAAACATTTTGCTTGAATGTACTCCTTTATTTTATCCGAGGATTCACATAAATTATATGCGCGCACAATCTTGTCATATAAAACATCATACCTTTTATCTACTGGATTACTGTGCCAGACTTCATGTAGCTGGTAATAGGTTTTTAAATCTAAAAGCGCAAAATTACGGTGAGGGGGCAGCCAGAGGCAGATAAACTAAATATCAAAATAAAAGTAATGAAACAAATTAATTTTGGTTGAATCATGAAAAAAAATATGTTTAAAGACTTTTCTTAAATCAATCCCAAAGTTGAACAATCGTTAAACAATTCTTATAAGATTTAAAACACTACTTACTACTATTTAAAACACCAATTTTCGCACTTTTGGATAAATTGATTAGATGGACAATTCACACAAGACTGGAACTTTGAGTTGTCAAAATAGAAACGAAAATTTTGGAATAAGAAGATCCTAATTGACAAAGTAAATATTTACAAACCGTATCCGTTTTTACCTTCGCTATTTGCATCAACATTTCTATTTAATTCTTACCTTAAACCTTTGTTTTTATTTTGATATTATGATATTTTCTTTTTATTCAAAGGTTCTATTTTTTATCTCACTCCTCAAATAAAAAATGTTCGTACTTCATTTTTTTTATTTTTGAACACAGCTCTTGACATTGTATGATGTAAGCACCGTTTTCGAAATATAAGAGAAAATCCGAAAAAAAAAAGGACCTTTCCCTTCACCTCCCTTCATGAAGCAGCAGAGAGTGAGGACTTTATCTTTATCCCTTTTAGTATCTTTACCCCCTAAGTACCATTAACAAATTCCCAAAGTCAAATGTTACCCCCTTCGTTGACTGAACTAAAGTCTGATATGACTGCTGCTATTCAAAACCGGGAATAGCAATTGCGAAAAAATGGGTTATTTTTAGTCATATAACGTATCAAAGTAAAAAATTCCGACTTTTCACGGGAGCAGTTACAATATTTCATCACCTTTCAAGAATTGGTTGTTTGAAGGATAATTTTGTAATTCCATTTTGTGATATCGTTTCTTTTAAACTTTAAAACAGTCATTTACATACGATTTTAGATTTTATAACTTAAAGGGGAGTGTATGATGTGTCCGTCGCCGATTTTGATACATTTTTGGGTAATTCTACATTTTTAAAAAATCGACACATATCTAACCGTTTCGTTCAATGGGCCCTAGGAGTTGAGAGAAAAAAAATAAAGCACCCTGAAAATACTTTATTTTATATCTAGAGTATGAAAAATTATATCGACATGTTTCTTCCAACAAAATGTTTGTTTTTCAGAGTGTACTAAGAAAATAAAATTCAGCTCCGAGGGTGCACAAAATTTTAAGACAAAAAATTTGCACTTTTAGATTTGCGCGAAAATTTGAATATAGGGTTCTCAATAATGCTAAAATCAAATCTGAGGCCAGTTTGGAATAAAAAAAAAAAATTCAACTTTAAAATTGTTTGTGTGCTGAATAAAAATATGCCGTCATTTATTATTTATTTGGCGTGAAAAACTCTGTAAGGCTAGTTTACTTAATAACTTAAATACTTTTTTAATTTATTTGTCGAAAAATCAATTATTTTTTAATCTTATTATTTTTCCTTCAATATACTCTAAAAAAACAACAAATGTTTGCTGGAAAAACCATGTCGATATCATTTTTCAAATTCGAGACATAAAATGAAGCGTTTTCTCAGCTCCTACCGCCCATTGGACGAAAGGGTTGGATATGTGTCGACTTTTTTCAATATAGAATCACCCAAAATGTTTGATCAAAATCGGAGTCGGACACTTGGTGCTTTCCCCTTGTCAGCGATAGACAGATGCTTCTTATGAGCCCGGTTAATCGCATATTCACCAGGACAGAGGAGAACGGTACTCCCAACTTTAAAATTTATACAAAAGGTTGCTGTGATCATTAGTGAAAAGTCACAGGACTTAATTCTGTGTAGAAACCAGCCTATGTAAGAATCTTCTCTACACTAAGACTAGGCTATATATTGTAAAATGGCCAATCATGTAATACAATTAAAAATTATAAGGAGATTCTTTCTTCTAGTCAGAGTTATGAAAGTGTGATGCTCACATTTGATATTAATGTTTCTAGGAATTTTATGGCAACACCTACAATGGATAAAAATATATTAAAAATGAGGCATGAATTAATCAATTTTTATCTGCAACCAGATAATGCTGAAACTGTTAAATTTATGAAAGCCTGCATTGATCGACTATCACCAGTTTCGGTAAGTTCTTGCGTACCGATTATCTTATAATGAAGGTACAGTAATAATTTTGTTTTGATAAATCTATTATATCAATCCCTATATCATCAATCTACGTAAATTTCGTGGTTCTTAAAATATTTTAGTGTTCTGATTTTATCCATCCTTATTATTAGCTCGAAGACACTTTAGACATACAAGGCTTGTGAGGGGCCAAGCTTTGAGGGGCTCCGCAACTCGACACCGACAACTTTTCGATGAGAGAAATCTAACTAATGAAGTCGAACACCAATTATACTGAGATAGAAGATAGTGTTGTGTTTATAATAATAATAATTAATAACGCTGAACATAAACGTGTATTTATTTGAATTATACAAATCTATTAGTACATGTATCATGTTAAAGCCACATAACAATCTGTAACCTCTTCCAGCCCCCACAGTGTCGCCTTCCCACTCAATGTTGCTCTCCTCCACTCCACAACAGATAGTCATGTTAAATCAATAAAATCATGGAGTCAGTATTGCCAATCTCTTGATAAAAAAAAACCGTAGTCCAGCCTATTAACAATTATTGCAACCAACCATTACATCTCCTAAATACTATCACCCGATTTCCATTCTTTCTAACCTCACTAAACCACCAATGACATCCATGCCTCTTCTAATGAAAAACGAAACCGAAAAATTAACGGTCTTTATACTGCAAGGCTTCTCACTTCTGTTTGTATTTATTTATTTATTAGTTTTTATTTTAGTTATTTTCTCACTTTGCCAATGGTAGTGGGGTATACGGAGGTCTCCCGCTAAGACTCGAGATTAGATTAAAGCGAGTTATGAACTGCTTTGTAAAGTTAAATTTTGGTGGCCCGTAACGTTTCCATAATTACGTTACGGTGGTTTTTACACTCGATCTGTACATGGTTCCTACCTTTACAAACGTATTAATACTCATTACCTCAGTCCACTCCCAGTACCCAAGATCTGGCCTTTCTGACTTTTGTATACCACAGAACTGCTGCATTTGAACGATCTTTTTCAGCCTATTCCTTCATCCTGTATATTATTATATTTATATATCACCGCTTATCCCTACTGAACAGATCTGTTGCCTCGGACTTTACATGGACCTCAGATGTTTCAGAGCATAACGAGATGAGCTTTGGTGATCCACCAAACCATCAAATTCCTCCCGTGTCCAATCCTTACTATCTGAAATCAGTCGTGAAATCTTCAATGCTCTTTATTATGTCATAAATAAACTTATGAAATACCCTTAAAAACCCATACGTTGCTGATTTGGCCCGAAATGCACACCTATTCTTCCATCGTAAACTCCATTTCCAATTAAATCCTCTCGTTTCTAACCTTGTTTCTCATTTGGTTCCCGATAAACCCTCAAGACGCCTGAAGATGATTTTTGGACCTTTTAATAACACAAAACTGTCATTGGAGTGCTGCCAATGGGTAGCTTCTTCACAAGTGATAGTATGCTTTGTCCAGTACAGTACCGTCGCTTGGGCTGTAGGCACCTGGAGCGAGATTTTGTCAGGGGTCCCCTAGAAATCGGTGAGTAGACTATTTTCTCATGTTTGCGAGTTTATATATTTTACATTCCACGAATGGTCAATGAATTCTGAATCTCTGAATATCCGATAAATTCAGAATCTCTAAATCCAATAAAATCCCCATCTGGCTTGTTGTAATTTTAATTATTAAAAAATTAAATTGCATTTGTTTTAATTTTTGCCCCAATTAGTGGTGCCTCTCTGGCCTCGCGACAGCCTTAGCTTTGCAAATAAAATAGCATTTTTATTTATTGTGTTTCTCTCTTAGTCCAGGCGAATGGTAGTCTGATATTTTAAACATTAATATTTTTCCAAAAATGAAACAAATTTAAAGAAAGTCTAGAATCCGCAAGAGAAGTTTGTGGAGTCAAGAAGACTGGCACACATAAAAAGAATACGAGTTGGTGGAACAATAGGTTAAAGTAGCAGTGACGGAAATGAAGAATTTTTGGAAAAAATTCATCCAAACGAGATACTCTTCGGATTGGGAGGAGTATATAAGATGTAGAAATCATGTGAAGACGGTGGTAAGAAATGCCAAGGCCAAATCCTGATAAATTATTGAAAATAGTTATAAGGAGAACAAAAGAAAATTCTGGAGTACAGTGAAGGTACTTCGTGGTCGGAATGCGAAGCCAGTTAGTAATATACGGGATTGATTAGGGAACATAGCAACAACAGATGAAAGGATCTTAGATGTGTGGAGATGCCATTACGAGAAGAAATTATCAAAATATGAGTTGCCAGCAGTAATGCATCCCGTATTAAGGAGGATAAGGCAGGAAGAACCACTAGAGAAGATGGATGACTGCATTCAGAAGGATGAAATGGAAGAAGTACTGTCTAATATGAAATTATGAAAGGCAGCAGGAAGAGCTAATATTTCACCCGAATTTATTAAGTTTGGAGGAAAGGAAACTCCAGACGCTTTTTCTGGGATGAAAAGATAAGTCCCAGGGAATGGGAGTATATAGTTACTATCCCAAAACATAAAAAAGGCAATAAGAGCGAATGTTAAAACTATCGGCCCATCTTCTCCTAACCAGTTGTTTATAAACTGTATACCAGGCTGCTAGGAAGAAGACTCCTCAAAACAATAGAAGATTATTTGGAACAGGAACATTGGATCATATATTCTCTTCAAGAATGATTGTGGAAAAGGCTTGGGACCGAGGAAAAAAAGTGATCTTGGCTTCTTGGGCCTGAAGGAGGAGTCCAAAAAAGATTTTGGAAGCATTGAGTTCCATGTCCCTCAAAATCTAATGGATGCAATAAAGTGAACCTACCAAGAACCCAAGGGAGAATTCCATCTTGATGGACAAGAGACCAAACCATCACTTTGAAGGATTGAGGAGAAGGAAAGGAATGATGTGGTCCCAGAGGCACCTAATGGCCGAAGATAGGAATGAGTGGCGGAAGTGGATCGAGACTCGGTGCTCTACGTTGAGAGTCAACAGAAGTAAGAGAAAGAAGAAGAAAATTAACAATAAAACTGTTTATCCATTGCCTTATACCTTAACACCTTATTGCAATAATTTATAATATAATATAACTATAATTTAATTACATATATGCTATACTATTATATCGTCGGTCCCATGCTAAACTTACACAGTTGCATTTTTACGAAAAAAGTCTGAGAATTTGAAGATTCCATGTTAAAGTAACGAATATGCATATTATTATAAGTGTAAATCAATAACTAAACATGAAACAAAGATTTAAAGAAATATAACACCAACAAAAAAAATTAAATAATTGAAATCGACCCTTATTCAAAAAAGAATGTAACAATTTGTTTGCTCTCCTGAAAACTAGTGATTTTCACATTCTTACGTTTACCTGAGAACGACGATATTTTAGGGCTAGGAAACGGAGTAAAACGATGGTCTACATTTTTTGAGTTTTCAAGGAAAGGATTTAGATAAAATTATCCCAAAATCCAATTTACTCATTTAGTTTTTTGCAAATTATGAATCAACTGTTGGGTCTACAGTTGTCGTTTCATACTAAAATTAAAGCTAAATAGACACCTTCACTCGTAACCATTTTCCTTGTTGGATCAATATTTGGCTCCAAATTTGACCTCCGTATCTCGAAAACTGTTAGACCTACAGAGCTACAGTTAAGCTGAAATTCTGGAAAATTTAGTTTACTTTATAAAATCTCCGAATGTTTTTTTTCTACCACACATGCTTTTAAAATTATATGCGAAAAAACAAAAAAAGGGAGCAAATTTCGCTGTTTTTTGTGAATATACCAAAACTCACTTGGAAATTTTGTGAGATAACTCCAGATTCAGATTCAGTGCCCCCGAAACAAGGGGAACGATGATAAAACCGACTACTGGGTTTTTGGTAACGAGAGGCCGTTTTTAACACCGATTGTCTGGTATATTTGTAATAAAATTTTCATTTCTGTGGATAAAGTTTTTAAAACAATTGCCTTAAGCTTTATGCCGGCTCCACGCCAGTGGCAAACCGTTTGTCAAACAACTTGCCCAATGTTTGTTAAGTTTGAAATGTGAAACTAGAAATGGGGCATCCGCACATACGCCGAACCATTTGACGAATCGTTTGCCAAACGTTTGTGAAAATATGTTTCAGTAACTCACTCATTTATCCCATTGCACAGTTTGGTGCGATTATCAAGAGTATGCAATTATAAATACGAATTTTTCATATCAAAATGCACTCGCATTTCCTTTTTTACGTATTTCAGATATGATGGGTGTCAGTTGTTAGAAGATACCGTGCGAGAGCCATCAGAAGAATTTGGTCGAATTTATGGAGGCACTGGGTATGGAGCCGTTTGGTCTCCACGAAACCTTTGAATTAGCCACGTATTCAATTCATAGAATCCTAAGCCCTTCATAATAATCTAAATGCACCTTACTATGTCATAAATAAAACTGACCTTACAGACTTTAATATCATTCATGTTTATTTAAGGTTCCGAAATAGTTATCTATCCTTCCACTCTATAGTCCACTCCCTCTAGTTTCTAACACTGCTTCCCAATCATGTTTTATTTTTAAAACTTCTATTGCAAATTATAAGTAATTTTATTTGCATCGGACCAACAAATTTGTCTATAACAATTAGGTTTTTATTTAGTGAAAGAATTTTGAATTTTTATTTTGTCCTATGACAATCAAAAATGGTTTTATTCCTTGTAAGAATTCCTTTTTCCTTAATTTTGTTGTTAATGATTTTAGTTTTTCTTTACGATATTTTGTTTCTTTTCTTTTATTACATGGCATCTTTGTTCATTTGGGGCATTATTGACCCAGAATAATGTTTATTTCTATATACATATTTACATTATTTTTAAACCTATATATATATATATATTTATAGGTATCTTTTCTCCTAACAACTGATAAATGTTTTTTATTAATAGATGTTAAAGGCTAATGTCAGATATACAGCTATAAGAGGTAAACACTGGAAGAAAATATACCAGGTAATATTGATTATTATTTGGAGCTTAAACTTGTTGAAATGTTGTTGCTACCTCATCCTACAGTCCGCACGTTTGCACCAGTGGCGGCTCGTAGATAAAACTAGTGGGGATGCTATTAGAGAAAATGTTTAGCCTTAGTTTTAAAATTGTATAAAGGAAACAAACGTGCATGAAAAGATAATTTTATCAGAAACTTGTTTAAATCCCAAAAGAACAAAATCAATTTTTTTAAAATTATTATAGCAGTAATGGTTACAGTTCAAACTTGATCAATTTATTTAAAAATGAAACCCATTCTTCATGTTTTGATTTGCGCGAAAAGATGGGGATGCAAGGCCATGGTTAAAGTTTTATGTTTGATAAAAAATGAGGAAAAAAAAATGAAATAGAATAACTATGAGAAGGATTGTTATCCTTCTCATAGTTATAATTCTACACTTTATCACATACAATAATATGGTATACCTTTTCTAAGCAGAACACATGTAGTGGAAAAAAAATAAAATTTACCAAGAGACTGTGCTTTTTCTCCTTTCAGTCTTGCATGCAGGTTCCTATGTGCGCGTGCGCACAACAGCCAAATATCACTCCGCTGGAACTGTTAAGCGCACAGTTTCATATAAAGATTTTTGAGTCTTTTTCATAAACTATGGTATCGCTACTGGCATTAAGCTCAAGGTTTATGTCCTACAAGTATACATACAGTATTAAAGAAAAAAAAGGACTCATTATATTGAATGTTATAGTAAATATCAAGTGGAAATGAAGGTGCTACAGTTCCACAGTTGCATGTCGAGCTGCCATTGCTTTGCTGTGTAAGAGAATGGCCTTAAACATTCTTTGAATTACTTATTAGTAAATAGGAATAGAACTCCTCCCCCCTCTCCCTCCGTTAAGGCTTCTGTTAGAATCAAACAAACACCTCAGAACAGCACTTAATCAGTCGCCATAAAAAGTGCTTCAAGAATCAGTAGTCCAGAATATAGGGTTTCTACTCACATTTCCCCTCCATTACAATCTTCAAAGAAGATTTGAATTTAATTATTTCCACATTTTCTTTCTTATCAAACACTCGATATCTCTGAAATATTCACATTGATTTGGGAAATTCAATTTTTTCTAAACTAGTATACTATATTTTACTATATATTTTACTCCCATCGGATGTAAAAAATGGCCGATTAGGATAATAATGTAAGAAAATACTTTACGTGATAGTATTTTCCCAAACGAGAGATGAGCCTATTAGAGAATTAAGATGGCTTGAAATGACGTAATATTAACTGGATAAGTATAATTAAAGTAGTGGCATCATGGTAGTTGAATTGGACTTTGTGTTCGAAACTGCCTAATTTATTCATTTCACAGTGGGTGTATGCACATTCGCCGTTGCAACTGACCTGACCCAGAAATAGCCAAAAAATACTTTAAAAAGTTGGAATAAAATATGTATTGGTGTCCTATTGGCTTTTTAATTTTTAACTTAATTATCAATTATGACACTAAAAACTAGAAAAACTACTAGAAGAAGAAAAAATACATACTTTATCGGATCAATCATTACTATTACATATGTGGTTTTTACACAGTATGGAATGGGTGGTCCTAGAAATTAAGAATACTATTGAGCTATGCGGCAACACTGGTTAAAGGCGTGGACGGATAGGAAGGTTTAGCTGGGGTTTTTGAGTGATATTGATGTTTGATTTGATTAGACTATTAGTTCCTATTTCCGAATAATGGTCGTTGAAGATTACTTTTCACATATAGTAGTAATCGGAGTTGTAGCGTGGAGTTGCACTTGAGTGTTTTCGCCCTTTCAGTCGCAATATGTGTTTGATTTGTACATTATGTTTTCATTGTCAGTAAATGAAGTATCCTGGCAAACTTCATGCCAAGCATTTCAGGTAGCTTTTCCTTCCTTGAAAATGCTGTCGACGATTTTACCCCATAAGCCAAGATCTCTTTTGGATTAATGAAATAAGAATTTAAACCAAGGCAAACTTCATGCCAAGCATTTCAGGTAGCTTTTCCTTCCTTGAAAATGCTGTCGACGATTTTACCCCATAAGCCAAGATCTCTTTTGGATTAATGAAATAAGAATTTAATTCTCAATAATGTCACTCATATTCACGAAACTATTAATATTCGAAATACGATACACAATTATTGACAAACCTGTAATTTGTAAAGGTAAGTGAACCTTCTTACATGAAATTTTACAACTATTTCACTGTCAAGCGTAAAAAATACTATTTACAGTAAATTTTTAATTTTTTTTAGCTATTCTGGTATTTCGGAAGCTCCTATTTCCACGGAACTCATCAGAACTTCATAAATTAAATATCATGTGCAGGGTTTGTACTATTGAATGATTGAAATATTACCAGTTTAGTCTGCAAATAGCTGCGACACACATTTCAGGTAAAAGCTTGTTGTGAGGAAAAAAGACCTGCTGGATCACTAGAGAGAGGTGGGTACCTCAATAATTAATCTTGATGAAGGGAAACGTGCTCTCTTTGATTATATAATAGCCAAAGTTTTCGACCAAAAGTTTACTGAAATCCGAATTTCAATAATTAAGAGCAATGACGAAATATTTTTAAAAATACTAAAACAGAATGGTTATTATGTTCCCGTAATTATTCTTTGTTATGCTCTAAATATAACGAATGGTTGTACGATCAAATTGAGTTATTGAAATTCGATATTCCAAGTGGTAGTCGTGGAACTACAGAGAGACCTATAATGGACTTTCCAAGCAGTTCCATACGATCGAGGAAAAGAAAAGCAAGGAATACCGTTGAAGGAAGTTCTATGGACGAGCTTTGTTACGCCAGTGAATTAATAATGCGAAAATTAGGGCAGAGGGACGCAGCCAATATTGTTGGAAAGTTGTTAATACTACCAAAACGAGCCACAAACATTAAAAATTCATATAAAAAACCGTGCGAAGATAGTTCGCCTTCTAAACACAAGTGCTAAATTGAAAACACACCAATATAATATAATGCGTCTAAGGACTATTTATAAAGGAGTGCAATTTTATCCTTCCTACTATTCAATAAAAACTGAAAAAAAGCAATACTACCCTCGAGACTCAGGGATTATCGTAAACGATGAAATGGCTGAAATAAAATTACAGGCTATAGGGAAAGATTATTTTGATAAACAACAATGCACTAGCGTACTTTTCTATGCAGGATAATGCTTGTAATCTTTACATGAATTACAAATGGGGCTCTGAAGTATGTGGTGTACTGGGCAGTTTGAGACTGCCATAACGAGAGACTCAGAGTCACAATTTCTTCCCAACTATTCCATTTGATTTGTTTCATGGCTTAATTCTATAATATGAGGCTTTCGCGTTACTTATTCTTCCAATCTGAAATCATATTCAGATTTTAAGCCCCCTGAAACACAAACTTAGATTTTGGACCGCCGGTAACTATTTATATAAGTGCTATTAATTTTTTACAGCTAGATTCGTAATACGGCACACTGTGCGTTGGCTCCAGTGACACTCGACGGCTGCACAGCTACCGCCGACGGGAAATGTATGAACTCTAAATTACTTCAGTGGACTGCTGTTGGAACAACGGCGACGGTAAATTCTCCGTACGGAAGACTCCGTTGTGTATGTAACCGGCCTTAACCCATTCCATACTGAGAACTCAATGGTGCGCTCATTGAGTCCCTTTTCAGATTGCGCACTCCCTACTCCTTCTCAATGACTAAGAGCGCACCGGTGCGCTCTGTCTTTTCAGTATTCAGACTGCTTCTTAGCTCTCAGTCCTTCCTCGCCAGTTCAGTACCTCTGGAAAGGCTTCCAAAACCAGGAGCAGCTGTTAGTTTTGGAATGCCTTTTACCGTTTTGAACTTATACGCCTTCAAAGTTTAGGTAGGTGAACCACATTTATTTAACAATATAAAAAGTAGATCATGTTTGAAGGCAGTTACGGTGACTGCCGTAGTTTTTTGTTTATTGCACAGTAAGTTCAGCAATCGTATTGAATAGGTTAACCTGGCCACTCACAATAGCTCACGTCCAAGACGGCGAACTTTTGGCACCTATGACACCTTGGCGTATGCCATTCGCGGGGACTCCCGGAATCCGACACGTCGGACATTTAGTGTCCGATACTACCTCTCTTCTCACTCTCGTATTGTCCGATTTTGTTTCACGTTTCATTTCATATAAGTCTGTCGTGCAGTTATCACGCTACTAGAGTTGAGCGATAACAACCCTGACGATTTCCGGAACTACCTTCGCGTGACCAACGAATGTTTTGATTACTCTCTTACTCAAGTGGGACTACCCATCCAGTTGGAAAATACTGTGAAAATAATGTGAACAAGTGGTAAACTGATAAGAACTAATTTCCGGCGTCTAACAACTGCTGTCTCAACCCCTAGACTTTCCTCCCTCTTAGCGCCTGGTATTCTGTCTCGAATAGAACTCCTGACGTCTGGCACCCAGCCTCTCAACCCAATACCCCATTCACGGAGACTTTTTTAATAAGCAATGCGTCCGAGATGAAAAAGGTCCTCGTGATTGTTTTATTGTAGACATACATTTATACGGGGTTTAATGGTGGGAGTTAGTGGCGTATGTTTATTTGGTTTGATTCCCTCATGTACTACAACTAGGACAGGAAAGGCGGGTTATCATACTCGTTTTCGACCTACTCCAGCGTGAGAGTGCAGGATGGAGAGTTCGAAATTTATTCTGAGGGTTCCCAGGAAATAAAAATTTGGCCTTCCCAGGATGGAATCAAAGCTGCACCGCTTTGCATAAATTATTTTCTTTTGAGTCCTGTGTTTGTTTATTGTCAATGTGTGTATTTTTGTTACACTCTAATATTTATTTTTACCAAATGTTTCTCTTAAACATGCATTTAGTAGATTATTTTTTAAAATCATGAGGAAATTATTAAATTTATAATACAGTAAAACATTATACACATTTAGTTTACTTTTTATTTGTTTTTAAATATGGTATCAAAGGTACTAACCATTTATATTTCAATTTCACGCATACTACATATATATATATATATATATATATATATATATATATATATATATATATATATATATATATATATATATATATAAATTTACTTATACATATTTATATATATATTTTTTTTTTTTAGAATATATACTATAGTGTTTTATTTGCTGAAACTTGTTCAGAAAATCATGAAGGCGTTCAGATGTTTTCTCATGTAAGATAATATATTTTGTGTTTACTAAAAATATTAATTAACTAATAACACATTCTAATTTTTTTCACTTAATTTTATTTCTTATTTTTGAAATGTGATCACTGATCACATGTAATGTATTATGAATGTATTTGAAAAACGAAAATTCTCTAGGTCATCCTCCTAACAAGCAGGGTTTACGTTATAAACTGATTATACGGAGACATCAAATCCATGTCGTTTTTTTGAAAAAGGCGTAAGCGCCGTTTAGCAAAGTTTACTGGAAATAAATAAAACGCTCTTTTCCCCAAATAACAATATATATTTTTTAAATTTTATTCTTTATTGTATACAGTGATATAAAGTGACAAAACATTTACATTGCAATATACTTTTAAGGCTTCTAGCACTGGTCAAGACCAGAGTGACGACTGAGAATCGTCAGTATTTGGTGTTAATGTCGTCAATAGTCGATTTTTAGATCATTTCCAATGTTTTTCGATATATCTTGAGTGAGAATCGATAGAGGTGGTGTTTTCGTCCCATGATACAATGAAACCTAAATTTCAAATTTTTGGCTTTTAAGCATTTTTCAAAAAACGACGTCGATATGTATGCAACTAGATTAGTAGAAATAAGACAATGTAGAAAAGATTTAAATGGGAATTCAATGAATATATATATTTCGTATTATTTATTGTTTTCATACAAGATAAATATGTATTAAATCAATTATTGGTACATACATTTTTTTTAAGGTATTTTTTTGTTTTCTTACACTTCTAAGTTGTTTTTTTTCATGAGACTACAGCTTCTAATTTTCGTTCAAATATCATTCAACCTATCATCAATCTCTTTTCTTAAAATATTCGAGAATCTCGATAACTATCATATAAACCCTTCACTTATAATTATAAGCATCAAGATTGGATTTGGATTCAGGCGCCATTTTCACGTTAGATGGACAAAATTATATAATTGTTTTCTGAAAACTGTTACATTGAGGGATTCGTAACATTAAATCAAATGTTTGATTTTAACAAAATTAATTTTACAAAAAATATTATGATCGTTGAATTTAAATTGATATGATTTTAAAATAAACTTCTTGATTGAGTGATAAATATGCCGTGTGGTTTAGTCATTCATTGCCGTTGGGCTCCATAATTTAATAAACAGCAGAGAGAAAAACTCTAAATTGAGCGTAAAAAATTACAATCTGAATAGAAGCCTCTTAATTCAGAATTTAAAACCTGTCTAACTGACAAATATAATGCTTCATTGACGGAGTCCGTAATTCTAGTGTTGAACATGATCTCCAGCAAGAAATTAAATGATAATTCGTTGATGATAAAATTCATAAATCTTGAATAAAAATCAAACCGCGAATATTATTTGAAAAATGAAAGCTAATTTGTAAAATAATATAGCCACCTAATTGTTTTTCTAATTATTCTTGATTAAAAACTAATTTTGCTATGAGTTGTTTTATTTTGAAGTATGAAAATTCTTATTTACTCACAACTATATTTTTACTATTACTTACCTATGCTTGAAATATATACACTCGCCCACAAAAAAAACTAACCCACTTAGATTTTTCAGTTCTTATTAAAACTCAATAATGGGGACTCCCCTCCCCCCCCCCCCCGCCAGTTTACGGGGATCTCCGTAAACTTTATATTCAACCCTAACTTGTTAATCTCCTCACAGAGCGGGGCGGACAGTCAACCTTACTGCCTTGCATCTGATCTTTTAATAAAACAAACAACAAAAAGAAAACAACTCAAACGTCCTTCTGCAACATATACAATAAATAAAAAGACAATCTATTATCACTATCTTATACTTAACGTAAGGCTCACAATTCTTACTATTTATCATTACAAAAAAAACTTCTTCTATTTACACACTACCACTCACAGAAATTAAAACAAAGGGTTCTTACAGCTATACTTGCACTAAAAAAAAACTTTCTTATGCTCTGGCACAAATAAAATTGTGTTATGGTTGCAAACAAAAAAAAATCTGTGTGCAGAGACGGGGGTACTCCCGTTCACACTGGTTTTTCGGGTTCTACCATAGGGAGTTTCAATTGTTCAATGTGAACCGTTCGTCTCTTTCTGGGTTCTTTGATGCTCTCAATGGTTACTATGTTATGTTCCCTTATAACTATAACCCTATACGGGCCCTCGTACCGCGTCAATTCTTTCCCTCTATTAGACCCTATTCTCCGGTAGACGGTTGTCCCTATCCGTATCTCTCCCATCCGATCTCGTACCTTTAGGTTCTCTCTCTCTGCCCTTTTCCGTTTCTCCCGTTCTATTTTCCCCCGTACTCTCTCCCAAACCTTCGCTATCTCTAACCTATTGCTGACGATTGCCTCCGCCGTTTCTTCATCCGCGGCCGTATTTCCACAATCTCGTCTCCACCCTCGCACTCCGAACAAAACTTCGATGGGTGAGTACCCTGTGATCGAGTGTATTGAATGGTTATAAGCAGCTACGGCTTTTCTCATTGCTATATCCGCTTCATCTCCCTGCTCTCCCTGATACACACGTAGATGGTCACTCAGGGTACTATGTAATCGCTCGATATTTCCTCTGCTCTTGGGATGGCCCGGAGTGTTGAGATGCCACGCTATATCCAATCTTTTCGCTTCCTCTCTAATGGCGACGCTGTCAAATTCCCTCCCTCCGTCGGACGAAAGTCTGTCGGGCACCCCGTAAAACTGAACCCATTTTTGTTGGGCCTCCAACACTGCTTCTGAAGATATGTCGCGTACCTTTTACGCCATTGCTACTTTTCTGAAGAGATCTATCATGGTGACCCATTTGAATCCCCTCCACGTGAACGTGTCGACCTGCAGCTCTTTTAATGGTGTGTATCCTGTGGTTGACGCTAACGTCATTTCCTTTTGTTGCTCTACGTCCATCAGCGTTTCTACCATATATTTACATCGGATAAACGTTCTATCCACGCCAATTCGTTCAGCTCTCCAAATTCTTTCAATTTTCTCCCATATAGTGGCATTCCCCACGTAGCGATGATGCGTTTTCCCCGTTTCTGACGCGTCCCTTAGCGCCCTGCAAATTTCGTCCTCTCGCGCCCCTGGTTGTAACCAGATCGTATTAATTTTATTCTTGCCATATTTGCTATACGCTATTTTCATCATACCCGAGGTCCTCGTCTTCCAGATCACCTGACGCCGTTTATCGTGAACGATTTCCTCGATTTCTTCCATCTCTACCGGCCTCTCCTCCGCCGAGTCCTCTTCTTCTGGAGACTCCTCTCTTCCCTCCGTCTCTGCCGTCTCGTGGTCTCCCTCTTCGCCTGGCGTCCATTCGCTCAGAAACTGCCGTACGTTTCTTGATGGCTCCCCGCTATCTTCTTCGATGGCGTTGACCATGATGGCTCTTGACAGCCAATCTGCCACTATATTTTCCTTCCCTGGCTTATAACTTATTTCCATGTTATATTGCCCTAAGAATTCCTTCCATCTCGCGACTCTCGCCGAGGATTCCTTTAGTCTTCCTACCCATTGAAGCGGTCTGTGGTCGCTGTGGACACGGAACCTTCTTCCTGCCCCAACAGATCGCAACCCGCTATTGCTTGATACTCCCGAGTCATTTCCCCTACTATGTGCACTGTTATCTTGCCCTTTTTCGCCACCCACCGGTTTAGACCGATTACTGCCTCTCTTTCTACCCTGCACGCCCCCCCCCAGTGTAATTAATTTACACTCGCATTTCTGAACCCTTAGTGCCCCTTCTCTGCCACACAGTTTCTCCAGCGCCCCTCGGGTCATAACAGTGTTTGAGCTTCCTGTGTCCATCAGGCATCTCACTCCCCCTTTCAACTTAATAATTGGCAACCAGCATGACTTACCTCTGATGTTGTTGCATGTCGCTGTGCGGTCGCCTCTCTGCGGACACTCCCCTCAGATTTCTGTTGGCTTCCTCCTCTCAGCCATCGCTCGTCGTCGCTCACCCCATTGTCGGCTCCTGCCTCCGCTGCTCCCTGGTTCCTCGTCATCTGTCCCCGAAGTTCCCGATGTCTCCGTCGCCTCTTCTGAAGTTCCAATCCGGTAGATGTATTGTTGTATGTATTGTATTGTATTGTCTCGCAACGTGCCCTTCTGTGCCGCACTCGAAGCATCTAGTGCGAGGACACTGGGCGCATTCGACGAATGAGCGGTTTCTTCGCAAGCCTTCCCTCTTTCCAGTCTCTTTCGCTAATTGGACCTTGAGGATGGTCTCCAAAAATGCCATCCCGCCTTGTACCTCGCCTATGCTCAAGGTTTCTGCATTTTTTCTGTGATCTGATTGAATCGCGCTAGCAGCGCTCCTGCGTATTGTCCACTCGTCTGTCGAGGAGAACGCCTCTCCCTAAATATCTGGTAGATGTCCTCTTCAGGGGTCCACCTGCCTCCTCCGAAAGCCTTCTTCAGCCTCTCCTTAATTACCGGCCATGGTGTCTCCTCGTCTGCTTATATTAGATTTAGGATATTCCTCTGTACTCTACATACCAGAGCTGCCTTCAATGCTACGGCATCTGCAGCATTAACGAGATTCTCCGATGCCTGTATTCTCGCCATAAGGCGATCACCACCCTTCAAAAAATGGTTAAGTTCCCCTATTTCGCCGCCGAAGCGCTCCAGACCAGAAAACGCCCTCCGCAGATCCTGCGATGTCGCTGTCCTTAGCTTCATCCATTCCAGAGCGTTGGCATGAGCTTCCGCCATGGTCTCTCGTGGTAATGGAGGTAAGTCCGGTACGTTCAGCACTGCCGGTCTTACTACGCCTTCTGATGCCATCTTGATTTTTCTTCGTCCGCCTGGTTCGGTAAGTAACAGAAGAAAAAGGAGGACGAGATATAAAAAAAATTTCCAAAAAGAAAAAAAGAAAAGAACAGGTCTCGCGTTACGACCTCCCGGGTTTCGGCACCAGTTATGCGACGGCGAAAGAATTGAATTAAAAAAAAGAAAAGAGTTTAGAAATAACCACCACGACTTCTGAAACAAGACTGTTTATTCATAGAAGTAATCCTCCTTATATACAATCGGAATGTTGTTTACATTCCAGGATAGTATTGTAAGGTTGATACTGCCACGCTCCGGTCTTTAACTCTCCCCCGCCAGTTTACGGGGATCTCCGTAAACTTTATATTCAACCCTAACTTGTTAATCTCCTCACAGAGCGGGGCGGACAGTCAACCTTACTACCTTACATCTGATCTTTTAATAAAACAAACAACAAAAAGAAAACAACTCAAACGTCCTTCTGCAACATATACAATAAACAAAAAGAAAATCTATTATCACTATCTTATACTTAACGTAAGGCTATATTTTTTTGGTGTGGTAGGAATTGTGCTGGTTATTTTTTTTTTATGCATACTGTAATAATGCATACTCATTTAAGTTGCATATGCTAACTCCTCAGCACATCTACTAGAACGTAACTCCTCAGTCTTCTTCTGCTTCGTTCTCTCGGCACATTCTGAAAACGTCTGTGCTGGCCGTCCAACTTTTTTAACAATTGACAAATTCACATATTGTTCATGTTTTCATAACCTGACCGGTTAACTTCTATAAATCATTTGTTCATAAATTTTGAAAAAAAAAATATGATAATGTATGGAAAAGGTTTGGTAATTTATTTTCGGGGAAGTTAGTACGTTCAGAAATGACATATTTAAGATGTTCTGGCTTCTCCTCCATAGTTTACTTATTTTATGGCTTGATTATGTCGTATAATTCCCTCCTTGATATAATATAAAACTGGTATCAGGAGGATAAGAGAAGTCGGATGTAATTGCGTTTTTTATGAAAAGTTGTATATAAAAATTAAATATATCGGAAGGTGGCAACTTCGGGCTAGATTTCTATCATGATCCTCATAGACAGATAAATGCTGAATAAAAAAGTTTGTGGAGAAGTGTGGAGAACTTTATACAAATTCTACCAAAGTTAATTTAGATGCATTAATTTAACGAATTTATACCAACTCGCCAAGTAATATTTATGGAAGATAAAAATTTATATAATATGAAATGTAATTACTTACAACATGAGATACTATCCATACCAGTTTGGTTTAAAAATTACAAAAACTCAGTGTTCGGGAGACACTTTAAGTGAACTGTTGATATGAACACTGGAAAAGATAGTACCTGATGCCGACTTCAGAGAGAGCGGGTGAAGTGCATTTCGGTGTCAGTATGAGATCCGCCAACTCCTGCTGTGTTCAGACCTCAATAACAATTCTTCAAAAGGAAACATCCAATTTTTGGATTCATGCCAGATTTTTGGACGTTCTGCTCCACTGTGCACTAGTGCTAACGGCAGTCCAGTGGCTATCGTCTTCGAATGTAGCCCATCTTCTGCAAGCCGTTTCCACACCAACGTCCACTTGGAAGGCAGTACGCAAGGCTTGGGTGGCAGCCCAGTCTCCCTGTCCCTTTGAATGACCCTTCGTACAGTTGTTCTAATAGCTAATAAGCTCATTATTTAGTGCTAAAATATGAATTTTACAAAAAAAAAAAAAAAAAGAAGAAACGAAACAAATATACATATTATTGTTTTAATTTTCTCACAATTTGTTCTCAAATTATCACTTTATACAAGGTCATGAGACTTTCGTCTTTTTTATCTTCTAACTAGGGCATTAAAGTTGAGAAAGATGGGCGGCATCAGCATTCGTGTGCCCTTGTAATTAGTCGTTCTTGATGTGGCTGGTCGATTTTTTTAAATTTCGATCAGAAGATCATCATTTCTGATGTATCAGAGTGCATTGGCAACTTCGCTAAGAACTTTATTTTGGAATGTTTGTATTACTAGTCTGTTAGAATCTCTTCTGTATTCCGACTGTTGGATTCCATATGTCCAGATGTTTTAGGACTTAAGTCCTGTATAAGAGATATGTTTCTATAGAAGAAATTTGTTATATATAGACTAATTGGATTGTCTGTCTAAAACCCAATGCATTTTTTGAAACATCAAGTGAAGCTGTTTTTTCATGCTAGCTTTGCATCTAATGTCATCTCGTGATATTTGGCCTAATTAGAATAAGGGATCACTTTGTTGTTTATCGTAATTGCCATATCGTTGATTTTCTTGTTAGTGAAATCAGCGTGCAACGATTTCGATTCTTTGAATCATATTTTTCATTTTTAGGTCCATCTCTGTATACTGGCTATTGTTGTGTTCAACTAGTCATTTATAAATAATATAACATTGTGGTTTGATAAAAAGGATACAATATAAAAATCATAAATCTGACTAAAGAATATTTTCGAGTATCATTCCGCTCTCATAAATATATTTGCTATCGGAAATTCCTACTTTATTTATCATGCATCAAATAACATTTCTAATCATGTTACATTTCATTTTCAGATAAAAAATAATATAACAGATGAAATGTATGAAATGACCTATAATTTGGATCGTATTATAGATTTTGAAAAAATGGAGTCTAATGACGTATTCATAATCAAGCCTGGCGTCTGTGATTCACTAGAAAAAGGTGAATATTCGTATCTTTAAAATGATGCATTTGTGACTTCTCTTTTTTTTTTTTTTTTTTTTATAGGAAAAGCCCATAACTCAGAGAAGTGAGAGTACATTACAATCGGGTTGAGTGAATTTAATTGCCTTCACACATTGGAACCCACTTTGGTGATATCTAATTGATCTGATATAATCAACTTGATAGTACAATGTTTTTTTAGAATTTAATTTCAGGTATCAGCTATGAAACAAATGAGGGCAGTCAATCTTTTAAGAATTAAAAATTGGATTTTAAATTCTAACTCTGAAACCATTTTATTTAATGATACGTAATGAAGCATCATTTTCAAATACATTTCACATCTTATAATGTAATCGAATCAAATTTTTGTTAATATCTCTATTTTTTAGAATATAAATGGAAGAATCCATGTCTCTAAAATAATGGAAAATTACTAAATTGTAGATATTTCACCGATTCAGACATCAGGACAAAAAAATAAAAGATGAAAAAAATCATATACACAAAGACTAAATAATACAGCACATCTTACTTTCACAGTCTAAAAAGATCAACTAGAGACGGTACCCAGACCAAGACATCTATACATACTGAGGAATAGGAGGTTACATAACAATCGTGTCTCTTTTTGCTCTTCTATATTAAACAGCTGGAAAAGGTTAAATTAAATACAGCTAATCAGCAGTAAACAGAAAATACACATACTAAACAACCGGAAATCTACAAAATACCATAAAAAGAAATCAAATAATAAAAATAAAATAAAAATAACATAATGTCTTAATAAAATTACGTCTCTTTTTGAGTTTTCGCTCTTCTAAATTAATATATTTTTTGGAATAGCCGTGCATCCACTGGTTTTCTTTTTTATGTTTATTTTCCTATTTCTTTTGTATTTGTTATTTTTCTTTTCTTTTTATTATTGAATTTATTTTTATTTCATTTTTTACATTTTTGGTTGTTTAGTATGTGTATCATCTGTTTTTAAATTAACCTTTCCCAGTTGTTGATTTGTATCTCTCTTTTTCTTCCAAATGTGTGTAGATGTCTTGGAGGTAGGTATTGGTGATATGCGTTTTTAGACTGTAGATGTGAGATGTGCTGCTTTTTTCTTTATATATATATATATATATATATATATATATATATATATACATATATATATATATATATATATATATAAATGATTTTTTTTTCTGTCCTAATGATACCTGAATTGGCGAAATATCGACAGGTTAGTTTCCGTTATTTTAGAGGCTCACGACTTCGTGTGTGTTTCTAGTCTATAATATTCCAATTATATCCTAACAATTATTTTATATCTCTTTTTTAGTTTTTGGTGTTCTATATTAATCTCCTATTGTGTTAAAAATGTCCTAGCCAAGAAGAGATTTCATTGTTTGATGATGCAGCTGAATAAAGTTACCCCTTTTGAATTCGATTGTGTCCCTAATCATGTAAAAGAGATTCACATGATACATATACCTGAAACAAAATTTTTTCTCGGTATCCCATACTGGAAGAAATTTCTTACAAAAGAAGAACTTTCTTTACCAGCTTTAGATTATTCAGTATGCATATAATTTTTTTTTTAATTTTATTTAATTTGTAATATTTATTTAAGACCCAATTGATCGTGTTTGTTTTTATATGTATTTCAGTTCAGCGCTAATGGAATTGCATATTATAAATCTAAAAGATGTTATGGTAAGTTCTTTTGTGCCATTTATGTATGACTGTTCTTATTCCCAACTATGTTTATGTTCTAAATAAATATATCACAAACAGACTGTGATATAAAAATGCTTTTATTCCAGAGCTAAGCTATAAAGATAACATGTCACGCTCAGATTGATTTGCACAAAAATACAACTAAAAACACACTATTTTAGCCTTTCAAGCTTGCAAACCCATACCCCGCCTCACTAATAATGTTGTTGTACACCAAACATGATTAATTGAAACAAATATCAATAAAAGAGCATTTGTAAACATATAAATTAGGCTAGAAATTATTTTTATTATTTACAACTGTTTTTCAAACAATAACACGATTACATTTCGAAAATATGTTTATTTGGTTTTATATCTGCTGCACTAATGCCTTTGTAGAACTGGATGAACTAGTTGGTGATCCTCAAACAAGATTGATTACAGAAGAATCCAGTATCATAAGATCATTAGCACATTACATAAAACAAAATATTCATTTCACCGTGAATTTAATAGAAATGATTGGAACCTTGGACTGGTATGTCACTAAAATAAATTTAGTTATTGCATTTAATTAAATCATGTTTATTTAGGTTAAAATTCGAAAGGTCCGTTTCGTAGGATGGACAATTTGTCGAAATGGTTCTGCAGGATGAGTTTCAAAACTTTGCTAAAACATATGGTCCTGCAAAATCAGCTGTCATTATTACATCTCGAATGGCGGCTTATTGGCCTCTATGCTTCTTATCGTTTTATATGTTTCTCTAATTTCCATAAATGAAGATGATGAATGTTTGAATTGAGTTTTTGATACCCGTTTTTACAGTATTTTTGCTATGGCAGAGTTAGCTAAGGAATACAATTACGCAGAACCACTTATAGTCGAGGAAAAAATAATTAATATTGAAAATGGGCTACATCCGTTGCTGAGCAGATTCGACAACCCTGTTATTCCTAACAGTATTTCATCTTCCTCGAAAGAAGGAGGTTTAATAAACGTTCTCTTTGGGCCGAATTCAAGCGGTAAAACAGTGTACTTAAAGCAGGTAAGATTAATTTCATTTCATGTCAATTTAACATTATAATATTCAAAATTAACATATTTCATTTTATCCCCCCCCCAAAAAAAAGAGTTTTACTATAGTCTAGCTTATAGGTAGGGAAACCTTTTCACAATTGGAGGCCGCATTTAAATTAGGCAGTAAAAAGAAGGCCACTTTCTTTGGTTTATATTTAACTGTTGGTATTTATATTAGTTTAAACACACCATATCGAACATCTTCAAACAATAATTCAAATATTAGAGAAAAGTAAATGGTATAACATTTCGCTTTACCTAACTTTTATTGATTTAAAAAAAACATTTGACTCTGGTTTTCACGATCGACTATGGCAAGCACTAGAAGAACACGGAATCAGCATTATGTACCTGAATATACTTAAATATATATATACGAAAACAGTAACTCCTATAGATTAGAAAGAAATAGCAAAATGCTGAAAATCGAGAGAGGCGTCAAACAGGGCTGCCTTTATCCCCAATATTATTCAACTGACTACTAAATCATGTGTTTAATAATCTAAACTGGGAAGGAAATGGCATATCAATAAATGGATATAAATTATCAAACCTGAGGTTTGCGGACGATATTCATTAACAGAGATCAAGGAAATGGCCAAAAACCTCCATGTTCAATGTCAATCTGTGGGGCTCTAACACTGAAAAAAAAATGATAATGATAAATTCATAGAATGGAGAAGTAAAAATTAAAAACCAAATAATCAGTTCTACTGACCAGTATATCTACTTAGGACAGTCCATCTCATTTTAAAATTTAAAAAAATGAATTACACAGAGTAATTAGCATAGGATGAAAAAAATACTGGTGCATGAAAAAAAAAATTAAAGTCAAATACCTCCTGGCTTGAGTTGATTCAAGAAGATGGTCCAAAATTGCCACAGAAAACGAGGTTGAAAATTTTCGGAATTTAAATTCGCTTATCCTCTTATATCTCGAAAAGGGGTGAATGGATTTTCGCGGTTCCAACGATTTTCTGACCATTTAGAGGTAGGCTAAAAAGAAAACGAGGGTGAAATTTTTCCGGCTTTACATTTGATTTTCCTCTTATATTTCGTGATAGACCATGAGACCACGCAGGTAACTTAATTAGTATGTAAGTGAAGTGGAAGAATTGCTTTACAACGAAAAATACTTTGTCCCTAAAACGATTGATCCTACTGTTAATCTGAATATTATTTGATATCTAGCATTTTATATCTAAATTATTTTATTAGATACAGTGTGCAAAAAATCCTAGAAATAGGCCTCCTTTTATTTTGTTTTCAGGTTGCGATCGTAAAGTTTTTGTCCACCTAATTCGGGACATTGATCCACTGTGTTATGCTGGGATCCAACAGAATTCGTAGTATTTTTATGTTTTTCCCAATAACTATTGAACTGTAGAAAATAAAATAAAATGTCTTCAATGTATCTGCGTATAATAACAAAATATTTGGTTTTGATTTTTGCCCTCATTAACCATCTAATTGTTTCACTCAACAGTGTTTGTTGTGACTCCAAAGAGATCCTTAGGATTAAACCAGATAGGAACGTTACTCAATCTTTACCCTCGTTACTAACTGTGAATTTCTTTTTCTTTGTCAGATAATTTAAATTTTATTTCATCTAATTAATCAAAATAAATCTTCCAGACCAGTTCATTCCATATCTTAGTAATTGAGTATTAGAAATTAGGCTCCAATATGGGAACCGATGGAATTAGAGGGAAGGGGTAAAACCACCGTCTGCTACTGATGGCAATGGTAAAACCATTAACAATATATTCCACTTCAACAGGGTAATATATTTTCATTATTTTAAGTGTCCATATATTGTAATTCTAGAAACAAAATACAATACGAATTCCTGTTTTTTTTTTTTTTTCATGACCTGAGACTAGGAAAATTTCTAGCTTGAGCAATAATCATAGTTCATAGTTTAAAAAGAAAAAACAAAAATCAAATTGAAATTTACTTTGGGACATATGACGTCATGAATAGCTTCCTAGAAAATCTTTGTTAACTAATAACCTAAAAGCATTTAATTAGGGATTGATCTTTCTATACCATCATGGGGATGTCAACTAAAAGCATTTATATCATTACAATATGTGCTGAAATTCGGTGTTATTAGAGACGCCCACACCTCAATAACTGAAGAACAAATCTTAGCAAATAGTAAATTCCAATGTAAAAGTTTTGAAGTTTAGACGGTTCAGTTGAATTCTCAAAAATCAATCGGGAGAAATAAATGTGATGTCTTCAGGTACGATTCAAATCGTTTTTCATTCGCAGAGACTTCCGGAGAGCGTGGCTTTAGGCTTAGCCCTTAGTATAGTCAGGAACGTTGCCATTTGAATAGTCTGAAAACAAAAAATGTTGAGAAATTTGAGATTTGAGGACCTACTTCAAAATTCTGAAATTGTGGTGAAACATTTTACTCAAAGAGTTACTAAAATCTTAAGCCAATACAATTTACCTCTAAGGTTAAGAAATTGGTATTTTATTGGTACAATGTTGTATTTGAATAGAAAAGAAAATTATTGATGTCAAATGCCAACATTCGTAACACATACCTACGTGAAAAGTTCAAATCCAAAAGAGTTGGGAAAATTAAAATATTTCATAATATACGTAGGAGAATCTTGGTTCGGGTTGCGGTCAATAGATAAACACACAAATAAGAAAAAACTTATTATAATGTGTGCCGACGTTTCAACCTAAGTTTTAGGCCATCATCAGGGCTAAGAAAAAACAAAATAACAATAGGTGTTACAACAGTGGCAGTACCAGTAATAATAAAAAAGTTAACAAACAGTAAGATGAAAAAATATAGTATAAAGAAAAATATGCTGATCATAATATGTTAATATTAATGTGAAAAATAAGGATTATAGAAGAATATGTTAATAAAGTATAAATAACGTTAATGAAGTACAAAGAAAAAATGCTACTCATAATTTGAATAATATTAAGAAATAAAGAAAAATATAAATGGATAATGACAAAAAAGGTATTTAAAAGTATTGTGAAAATTGAAAAGAAAAGAAAGATACAGTAACATCCAAGAAAAATACTAATTATAATAACTACTAGAATGAAGATTTAGGAGTATCAAAAGTATCTTTTCAGATATATATATATATAACTTACAGAGATAAAGTTTACTGTTTGTTAACGTTTTTATTATTACTGGTACTGCCACTGTTGTTACATCTATTGTTATCTTGTTTTCTCTTAGACCTGATAATGACCTAAAACTTTAGCCGAAACGTCGGCAAATATTATAGTAAGTTTTTCTTATTTGTGTGTTTATTTATTGACCGCTCCTCCAAACAAGATTCTCCTACGTACATTTTCCACGATCAACCATACTCTTGCCATTTCATAATATAGTTGGAAAAATTAAAAGATTTAATATAATTGGAAAATCCGGTCAAAAATGTGTGGTAAATTTTAGATTTTGTCTCCCCCCCCCCCTCTCCTACCAAATTAATTTTTGTAGCATGTACAAAATTAACATCCCTACGTATAGTCACACCATATTTATGAAAATCTATTCTGTGAAAAATGTCTTCTTATTAAATCAATCGGAAATGAAAAGGAAACTGTTAACATGATGGGATAAACGTTTTAAAACTCAAGAAAACCAAGATATTATTAGCACTATTAATGGACTCAATGAAACTGAAAAGAACATAAAAATATAAATACGAAATGTTGGTCCATTTTGAAGCTCTAGGTATTAAAATAAAGAATATAAAGCCACAAACAATTATAATATTAATAAATATTCCTCCTAGCTGTAAACTAACTTCTTTAATCGATAGTTTCCAAGAATATGGTACTATCACTGGAGGAGATTTTAATGCTCATTCGTCGTATTTTGGTAATAAACGGTCTCACAAGGAGGAGATCACTTAGTACATTAATTTTTGCAGTCCTCATTGATACTCTTAAACGAAACTGATGTCCGAACAAGAATCGGCTCGCCAAGAGTAAAACCATCCAATCTAGATCTCACCTTTTCAACTCATGATCTTGTTCACATTCACAATTATCATGGACTGCTTCCTCTGAAACCCTTGGTAACAATCATTTTAAAATTAAATTAATTAAATAACAAGTTTTGGGAAAAAACGGTTATTTTAAATAAAATAAGTTCCCATCAGAACATTTTTTTTATGACGTTACAAATAACAGTTACCGAAATTGCTAAAAATAACCGGTCATTGGCATGACCTTTAAGTCAAGTAAATTACACATTGATCTTCAACAACGTTGCCTTTACAGAAGTAAACAAATAGCTAAAACCTTGAAAATAAATGATTATTAAAAAAACCTTTGATATTGCTTGGTGCGCCTTACCAAAATCACTTATACGAGCCGGTGAGAATGATATTGGTGTCATCATCATGGGTGGCACGACGTCCCGTCACCGAGACTGGGTCTCCTCCAAAAGTCTCCTTCAGTTTGTACGGTCATTTGTTGCAGCTCTCCAGTTTCGGACTCCAAGAAGGACCCTAGCGTTCACAGAGACCGAATTCATCCATCGCATGTTCGGTCGTCCAACTCGCTGTTTTCCATAGAGCTCTTCTGTAAGGATCATTTTCGGGATCTCGTTGGCAGCCATTCTTTCCACATGTCCCGCCCAACGAAGTCTTACTAGCTTCACGAACTAGACTATGTCAACATCGTTGTAAAATCTCGTTAGTTTAGCATTCTTCCTTCTTCTCCAGGCGTCATCCTGTCTAACAGGCCTGAAAATTCGTCTGAGAATGCTCCTTTCGAAGCCAAGAAAGAGGCTCTTCCGCCCTCGTGAACGCCTAGGCTTCTGAGTCATAAGTGACAACTGGGTCTAGGGTCTTATAGAACTTGGTCTTGGTGCGGTTAGAGAGAATTCTAAAATGCTTGGCAAGGCCAAATTAGCAACGGTTAGTCACTGCAACCTTCCTGTTCATCTCCTGAGATATGTCATTTTGAGCGTTGAATTCAACTTTTTGGGAAGCTGCTTACCATCTGAAAGCGATCTTTTCCTGCATCAACATATCCAGCTCCTGGTTCGGCTCCTCCAATCCGCATGTATTTAGTCTTGGCCTCATTAACAATTAGACCAAGATCCTTGGCAGCATCTTCCAGGGCCAAGAATGATTCTCGCAGGGTCCGTTCCGATTTGGCAGCAATTTCAAAATCATCTGCGTACCGCAGCAGCTGGACTGTGCTGTTAAACAGGGTTGATTGGAGTTGGATTCCAGACATCCTTACCATGATGCATACCAAATCATCTCCCTGCCTAACACCGTAATTTGTGACAAAGGGGTCAGAGATATCAACTCCCACGCGCACCACACACTTTGAGCTCGTCATTGTCATCTTCACCTGTCTCACTAATTTCTTCGGGACGTTTATCTCTATTAGAGCCTGGTAAATCTCCGGTCGGTCAATGCTGACATAGGCAGATTTAAAATCGACAAAGAGATGATGGGTTGGTGTCAAGTTTCTTTTTTTCGAGAATATGAATATTTTGTAAATTTTCTTATTAGATATTACGTAAGCAAGATAAAATTGAATATGTTTCAATTCTATTCAACAATGTTTTAGAGTTTGAAAAATAAGTTGGGCAACTTTTAATGTTTGTTTAATAACTTGTTTCAACGGGCTCAAATCAATCAAGCTACTTTCATTCTTAACCACGATAGAAGGCCGGTGATAATTTATGGTAGTTCTGGAATTTATATTCAAATTCTGTAATTTTAAGAAAATTAATGTTTTGCAAGTTTTCTTTTTAAGCATTATCAAGTGAGATAAAATGAAATAATGGCTCTATTCCAGTCACTAAAGCTTAAAGTTTATTGAAATTATTTGTGCAGGTTTAGTTGTTAGCAATTTTTTCATGTTTAGAATTCGGCAATTTTAAGTACATTTGTTTTTAAGGCAGCAGAGCTATAATTAAATTTTCAGCATTTTTTTCATGTTTCGAAATTGGTTTTTGAGGGATCAAAAAAAAAAAAAAATTAAAGGCTATAGAAGCTAGCATTCAATTATCATACAATTCTTTTACGTTCTAAGTCCAGTAATACTAAGGGATTGCAAAGAAGACTACAGAGCTAGTATTAAATTTTTAGCCCTTTTTCTTGTTTCAAATGCAGTAATTTTAAGGACCTTTTTAAGGCCACAGAGCCAAGGATGAATTTCGCGTCCTGTATTTTTTTTTTTAATTTTTAAGAAACTAACAAACTGACAGACGTCTTAAGAAGTCTTCTAAAAAGTCTTTTAAAAAGTATAATTTTTTAGAAAATGAGTAATAATAAACTAAATAGAAATGTGTAAACCTCAAAACCGCTATTGCGTTACTAGTGGACGTGAAATAAACAATAGAAATTTAGTTGCAGTTATAGACCGTGTAACGGTGTGACTTTACCAAGGATTTATAATCACTAGGAGGTAGGCAGGTGGGTAGAAGGTAGGATGTTTATTTTGTATTTTTTGCTCAATATTTTTTTTTCTTTTATTACAAAATTTATTTTTTAATCTGTTTTTCTCTGTTTTTTTATTTTAAAAAAAACTGATAGTAACTGATAGTGTAAAACCTAGTTATCGGTTATTGACATCCCTAATGCAGCCTATGCTACTGGTTGTATACACAGAAAAAGATCTGGACTTCAAAACTATTGTCCTATGCGCCTTTGTCTATTCTAATTTCTTTCTTTTTCTTCGTCCGTTATACCTGTATTACAAACTGAAACGCTATTAATAATATTATACATTTTTACATTAAATATTCATTGATCATTAATTATTAATAATTTCTTAAATGAATATAGTTCTTTTTTTTTTATGTTTTTCTTAGATAGCTGTGCATGCTTATTTGTGTCATATCGGTAGCTTTCTTCCTGCTATAAAAGCACAAATTGGAATATTGAACCATATCTACACACGAATTTCTTCAACAGAGTCTATAGTCGCAAATTCTTCTTCGTTTATGAATGAGTTAAGAAGAGTAAGTGTTTTCATTAATATAACTACTCTATATTATAATTTGTTCATCAAAAATTGTATTCATGAATTATATTTTAAGTGGATTCTTAATAAGGTAAAAATTAAGTACTAGGGGTGCTCTCCTCTTAGTCAAGGACTCACCTCCCTCACCAAATTTGCCACTACTGCTCTTTAATGTGAACCCCTTCTTATTAATATTTATGAAATGATTACATTATTTTAATATTATAATAAAATGCACCACTTATGTAAGTTTTGGTACACATTTCTTCTTTCAAAGGGAGAAGTTGGTTGGGGGGTGCGGTCAAAGAATAGCAGAATAAAGAATTATAAGTGAACTTATATATTTTATGTCGACGTTTCGGCCTAAGTTTTAGGCCATCTTCAGGGCAGAGAGGCGTGTGGTCGAGCGCCAACTCAACTCAACTCAGTTGGCGCTCGACCACACGCCTCTCTGCCCGAAAGATGGCCTAAAACTTAGGCCGAAACGTCGGCATAAAATATATAAGTTCCCTTATAATAGTGCTATTCTTTGACCGCACCCCCCAACCAACTTCTCCCTTTAAATATACATATACGGTCAACAAAAACTCCCTCCATTTCTTTTTTCAATTTCATCTTCAAACTACCGAAACCTCTGGACAACCCAAATATGCTACATTTTACGCCCCTCCCCCCCTACCAAAAACCCATCGTAACCTCTCCTCTCCCCTGTGGGCACCGCTGTAATTACTCATTGTATAAGTAGTAATGAATCCAATAATTAGTAATGAAATTCTTGAGAAATGTTTAGAATAGTAGAATTAAGATTAATTTTATTTTATAAAGATTAATTTAAAATTTATTTGTGTATTTAAATTTCGCTTTATTTTCGAGTGTCATAACCGCAACTACAGTTCAATCAATACATTTATTGATCTGTGAATTAGTTCAAGTCATATTGTTAGAGTGAGTGAAACGCGGTGAAACATTATATTTACAACTAACGAGAGCAATAAATGTATATTTACAACAACATGTTCAAAAATTGGTACATCTTTGTCAAGGTAGATCTTTAAAAATTTCAATCCGCATACATATATGTATTGAAACACATCTTGTATGTATTGAAGCTGAAAAAAAATATTCCACCCAATATGTCCCTTCACCTCAAGCTTTCCATCTACCTATCATTCACGATCACCTCTCAAAACAAAGTGCCTGGGCCTGACCTGATTACATTCCGCATCACAAAACTCCTTCATCGGAAAGTGATCGTATATGTATTTATACAAGGTGTACACGTATATTGACGTTAAAAAGGTGTAACTCTCAAAATGAAATTTCCTGAGATTTCCACGAACTAACTTCAAGTAATAAAAAACATTGTGGATCACCACCTAAAAGGACCCCTATGTATTTCATAGGAAAAGTGGTTTCAACCAGATGCTCTGAAACTTTGCGGGGATATCAAAACATACACCATACATGCATATACAACATACATCTGAACCAGTAAGTATTAAAATAAATAAATTGTTGAATACGTTTTGTATTCGATGTCTTACCATTCAGGTACTGGTAAAAATGAGACCTTAATTCGCGAATTACTCAAAATCTTGTTATAGAATTTTTGTGTCATAGAAACTTTTGCTCAGAATGACAAAAACTAACTGCAAAATTTCATAGAATTTGGTTGAAACCACTTTTTCTATGAAATACTGCGGGGGCATAACCCTAGAAAAAAACATAATTTTTTTTTTAAACTATTTCTCTCGATTTCAATAAAAAATCATTTTCGGTTGAGCGTTACGCCCAATGATCTTTTTACTGTCGATTTATACTTATAGGATCGCTTTTCTATCCATAGGATATAGGATCTCATGATGTCTGAAACTTAAGAAAGTTGCAAACAAAATGGTCTTTGTTAAAATCATTTGAAGGGAGCTTTCAAGCGGCTAAAATTACGCAAAGTTCTGTTTTTCGTAAAATCATGGATTATAGGCGATTTTTTTCATCAGACTCCTGCTAGACTACTGATCTCCCACTTACTTCCGTGGCATACAACCCATGGCGGGTCTTGGCCTCCTCAATAAACTTTCACCATTCAGATCTGTCTTATGCGGCCGCTCCCCAATTAGGCTCCTCGCATCGACTGCCACCCCATCGATTCACCGGTCGTCTGACTCTCCTCGATGCAGCACATCGTTTAAAATTTTCGTGAGGATCTCTGGTTCTTCCGTCCTTGCCACGTGACCCACCCAGCTTAGCCTCTCGAGCTTAATAAATCTTGCATCATTATCGGCAAATAAATCATAGAGTTCCTGATTTTTCCTTCTTCTCCAGAACTCTCCATATTTTATAGGGCTAAATAACCTTCATAAGAGCTTCAGCTGAGTCCAAGTCTGCGATGTATTTGTGACCCTCTCAAATTTGCATGTCCCAATACGCTCCCGTGGTCCTCCGCCGACCCCAATGAATATATATTTGGTCTTTCATTCGTTCACTATAAGGTCCAGTCTTTATTTGCCAGAAGAGCGCTGTCCTCCTTCTTGCAAGATTAAAGCCAAAGCCTAAAGGGTGTTCGCCCCTTATTTACCTTCTGGAAAGTGCCCGAGTTTCATTCGCTCTCCTGCGCGCTTCAATTTCTTCCAACTCCATATTCTCATATGTCCTCTTCTTCCGCTTTATACAACTGTTAGTTCAATGCGAGAAGAAACCAGTACAAACTTTTCTGTTTGATATAATCCATTTAAACCTTGAACTGAGGATGAATGTATAACATTCGAAACTAGTTTTCAATAAAACAAATTTATAGAAGTGGCACATAATTTATCAATCCCTAATCAGATCGATCCTTCTATACCATCATGCGGATGTCAACTGATATTCCGCTTACCCTTGTAGAACAGATCTGCTACCAAGGACTTCATTTTGACAAGCGTTTTACATAAAATCCTTATTTAAGAAACTGTTCGTAGATTCCGATTACCTAAACATTTACTTGACAAACGCTCGAAATATACATTTTGATACTTAAAGCTCATATACTATTATCAGGTCTATTTGGGCATACGGAGTTAAACTTTGAGCCCCATCAAACCATCGATTTCCTCCCGTGTCAATCCTTAAAATCTAAAATCCTTAATGCTCCTCAGTATGTCACAAATAAAATTATCCATAAAGTCCTTAAATCACTTATGTTGCAGGAGTGGTCCGAAATAGATTTATATCTTTTAATTAAATATTCCACTTTCGCACAAAGTTTTTCCAAAGGTTTTAGAACATAACCTGTCATCCCAATCCATTCCTGATATGATGAAATATGCAATAGTAATATTTACGTAATTAAAATTTTACCTGAGAAATGTGCTTATAAGAAATGGCTCTCATCATATGACTCTATTTCACTTAACGACTACTGGGAAGCCGAAAAGACTGTTAAAAAGAAAAAGAGAGGCTATACATTTTTTGGGGGGGTCGGAACTATGAAATGATCGACCGCTGCATCCAGGGACAAAAGTAAAAGAAGCATGGAAAAGGTAGTCATACACTGCATTTACGAAGGAAAGAAAAGTGCCAAAGGATTGGTTAATAGGTGATATAATACCTATCCACAAAAAAGGAAAAAATATGTGTACTAATTACAGATGAGTCGCGGCGACAAGCAGATTTTATGGCTGAATGTTGAAGGAAAGGCTGGAGGAAGAAGTCTTGGATCTTGGATCAGATGACGGAAGAGCAAGCGGGGTTCAGAAGTGGAAGATCATGTAGTGACCACATCTTTATCCTTACCCAAGTTGTGCAGAAAAGGGCGGAACATGACCTTGAAACTCACCTAAGTTTTGTTAATCTTCGGAAAGCATACGACAGTGTTCCTCTGAAGAAACTTGATGCCAAAGTTTTGGATTTGGCCAAGATAAGTAGAGGGCAAATAGTTTATATATAGGAGCTGAGTCAAGGGTAATGATCGGAAGGAAATTTACGGAACCTTTTCCAATCACAAACGGCTTGAAGCAGGGATGTTGCCTCTTCCCAACTCTTTTTAATATATATACATATATATAACAAGTAATGAAGTCGTGGAAACAGAGATGCCGAGGGACGGGCGTTGAGGTTGGTGATGATGTACTGTTCACCCTTCAGTTCGCAGACGACCAGGTGGTCATATATCAGATGAGTATGATATGGGATTTATGATGAGGAAACTCCTTGAAGTTTAATCACAGAGGGGTTTGGAAATAAGCACCGAGAAAACGGAATACATGCCCTTCAACTCGTTTGTTTCGGCTCTCTGCGTGGACGACTGGACGATCCCTCAAAGTAGTATTTTCAAGTATCTTGGTGGTGGCATTAGACATCTTCGGTACAGTGCAGAGGGATATTAAAAATAAAATCACAAATGGGAAAAGGATAATAGGTCTTCTGGACGGAGTGCTGAGGAACAAACAGTTTTCTCTCCCAACAAAGAAAAATATATACCATCTCTTCCTAATAGTGACATGTTTATGCGGGCCCGAGTCATGGACAGTGACTAAAGCATCTGGAAATAAATTATTGGCTCTGGAGAGGGATTTTTGGATAAGCTGTAAATAGAGTAGGAGCTGAAGTAAACATCCTCAACGAAATCACCGACAGAAAATTAATGTGTTGCGGCCACGTCATGCGGATGGAAGAATTATAATGCTTAGATTTTAAGGATTATAATCCTCAAGTACAGCCCAGAGAACAGACGTAGAACGCGGAAGATGTGGATAGAGGACTTCAGGGAAGACATGACGGCTAGAAGTCTAACAGAAGATGACTGCACTGACAGAGATCATTGGAGAGTAGAAGTACTGGGTATCGGAATATGACATTCTGTGGGATATTTGCGGATCCGAAAATAAAAATAAAAAATTTACATGATGACGCATAATGATTTTCTGTTCGCAATTGTTATAATTTCTGAATAGTAATAAAATTACTTTATTTAGATACGTGGTTTAGAAATGGTTCCATAACAATCTCTAACCATTCTGTTTCAGTTAGTCACAATAGTTAGCAACCCCTCCTCAGATTCACTAATAATACTGGACGAGGTTGGGAAAGGGACGACTGAATTAGAAGGAGTGGCAATATTAGCCGGATGTTTAAATTTTTTTTTTTCTCAAGGTGAAAGTTCTCCCCACATCATTATTTCAACGCACTTAGATTCCTTAAAGGATTACTTAAACAAAGACTTATTTCTGACTACTCATGTAAGTAATTTATTAGATTATTAGTTGGTTAAAGATAATCTTAATTACTTATTCTTTAATTTATAAACGAAATAAAGGATTTTCTCCCTACCTCATAGTATAGTAGTATAAGATAACTAATATAAGTTAAAAATAATAAATAATAACATTTGTGTTCATCTCCTCTTAGATAATATTGCAGAAGATTAATAAGGATGTAAACATAATTCCAAAGGATTGAAGAAGCTGCTACTCCTCAATTCTATTATAGTTTCACGAGTGTTCAAGAAACTGAGAAAAGCCAGTCTGGGCTGAAACGACTATCAAATAGCTTTTGATTTTGTTTCGCATGAACTTATTTAATGTACTACTGGTTAAATGTTCTTATGTACTCCAATTAGGACAGACAGAACTTTATCCTACTGGTTCCTAAACCATTCTAGCCAAAGGGTGAAGGTCGAGGTTTAATACGAGGTCCGGCATGAAATAAAATTTTACACCTACAGACCTGAATCCGAAACTGTGCCTATTCATGCAACGGATTGATTTATAAGGATGCGATCCGAGGGCTGGGACTTTTTCAAAACGCGCTTGAGTAAGGGAGAAAGATGTACGTGTTTCTTGGGGCAGTCAGCATTTTTAGGAAAATTTGAAAGATCAATAAAGTTAAGTTCGGTTTGGTGAATATTCCCGGGAATGCCGATGGATAGTGAAATTCATAATAATAATTACGTATTTAACATATTAATATTCAAAGAGATGGCTGAGGAAATGCGAAAGCCTATAATAATAAGAGCAAAAATGAGTTGTATTTTATCCAAAAAAGGGATTTAAAAAACTGAAGCAGATAATATATAAAAAATTCAAAAGATGAAATTATTGATCACTTTGAAAAATTGATTTTTATTTATATTTAGGAATGCATGAAGCTGTTTTCAATTCAAAAATTATAATTAAAAGTCCTTTAAAGAAGAATTTAATTATCGCGCAAAGGAATTACCCCAACATTTTATGAGGTAAACATATGGTCAAAGCTGTAAAACCAAGGGATGCACTTCTATAATAGTATAAGCCATTGGTGGACTAAAGTGGACGAAGAATGATCTTGAAACATAAGATGGTTAGGTTAGAGTTCAGATGGGTTCCCATTCACTTTCCTACGTGTCGAAGGACCGGTCCGTAGACTTGTTTGTGTTCATACAAGTATCAAAGTGTGCGCAGTGGTATGAGTCAGAGTGAGCGGTCGGAGGTGGGGTGTGAGATTTGCTGTGCAAACCATCATTCAGGCCCATCGCACCAGTTTGATGTATGTGTCGGCAGCTTTACGATTTCAACAAAAAAGTGCCTCTGCTACATCATAAAAATACGTAGAAATTATAAATATATACAGTTGGTACTTCGGTATTATGTAGACTATTTTTACTATTGAAACACTCATTCTTCTTCCTTTACTGGCGCAACAGATACAGAGTTTTCTGAGATCCTCAAGGACGTTATTCGTCCATCTGCCCATTGGTCTTTCTCTAGGCCTAACTCCATCAAGACAGTTTTCGTAAACTCTTCTTGCCATTCTTCCTTCATCCATTTTAAGCAAGTGACCTAGCTACTTCAACCTCTGTATCCTTGCAAAAGAAAATATGCTCATATCACCGATATAGTTCATATAATTCCGCATTCTTCCTTCTTTTCCATACGCCTTTTTCCTTGATTGGCCCTATGATGCGCCTGAGGATGCGTCTTTCAAATCTATCCACCAGCTGTGAATCGGTGTTGTCCAGTGTCTAAAATTTACAGGCATACGTCACTGCAGGCCGAATCAGGACCATTTTCGTTTTACAGCTAACCACTTTACCTTTAAATAATTTGGCAATGGTGAAGTATGCATGGTTTGCAGCCAGAATTCTTCTTCTGATTTCCTCTCTTTCGTTCTGGCTATCATTGTTGACTGAGCTGGAAGATATTGGAAGCTGTGAACCACCTCAAAAGTATGCGTCCTGATAACGTAGTGCTACTGTTGGCGTTATCTTTTCTCTTCTCAGTATCAGCAGTTTGGTCTTACTTTCATTTATTTTTAGTCCCAGCCTGCTTGCTTCCATCTCAAGCTTTTATGGACTTTTCTTTATCCTAGCTAGTGACCTGCCAATTATAACGACATCGTCCACATATGCAAGTATTTGGGTCATCCTATTAAAGATATTCTCGCCTCAAACTCACCATCATCACATTCATCACTCAAACTCAAACTCACCTCAAACCGCTCCATGGTTGCCCGTAGTGCAATAATGAAAAGGAGAGGTGAAAGTTGATCTCCTTGCCTAAGTCCATTTTGTTTATTGAACGGTTCTGACAAACCCTCTTGACAACTTATCCGATAATACGTTTCTTTCATTTTGCTTACCATAAGACCTACTAGTTTCTAGGGGATCTCCATTTACTGCAGAGCTTTTGTCTAATGATGGTATCATACGCTGATTTAAAATCGATGAACATCATCCACACTGTTTGATCATATTCCTTCATTTTTTCATAGATATTTTTTCAGGCTTTCTCTCAATATATGGCAATATTCTGTTGTATAACGTTATAGTGAAAACTTTGTCTGCCGTGCTTACTGGTACTGGTAAAAGGTATGAGGAGAGAGTCCGGCAAGTGGGCCTAGTGGTCCTTTTTGCCAACCCCAGGGATGACCAATGGGAATAACCTATTTTCCTCCGTATCGAACCTTCTGGTTTTCCTGATGAAATTCAGAAGGGACGTCCATTCAATGGAAAAAGCCTTATGTTCTCAGATTCTGTCAGATCCTAGATGTATATACCTTAATGACGCATGTCTGTCGCAGTCTGCTATAGAGTGTAAAGCAGTCTCTCGTTCTTGCCCGCAAAAGTGGCAGAACTCATCACCTACTACGTCTTAGTAGATTTTCGGAGAGATTTTGACCCTGTCTCACATTCAAAACTCTGGTGCAAGGTTTTTTTATGGGAATAAGCGATAAACTCCTCAGGCTGTTAGGAGACTTGTATGATAACGCAACCATTCAAGTAAAGTACAAAAATCTTTTGTTCAATCCAATAGCTATCATTGAGGATGTTCTCCATGGAGAGATATTAAGCCCACTTTTATTCTCTTTATTTATAGCAGGTATCGAATCCTTCTTTCAGAAAAATGGGGCACAACGAATAAAGATAAGTCCATATGATGAAATTATGAGCCTTATATATGCGGATGATCTGGTCTTGATTACCCCGTGACTGATGTCCAATCGAAACTTAACATTTTAAATAGGTACTGTATATCAAACTCCTTAACAATAAATATTTCAAAAACAAAATTGTTAAAAATTTACAGGAGTAGGCCCAAAAAAGGCAAAAGTGTATTTTTTAATGGAAGTATTATTGAAGAAGTACCGGAATATAACTATCTCAGTATCACCTTCAGTTCATCAGGACTCCTCAACCGTGCGATGAGGCATATAGTGTCTAAAAGCAACTCAAGCATTGGGGCGGTACTAAGTACCTGTGCGAAAACTAAAATGATTTCATAGGGTGCCAGGCAGAAGCTGTATGAGTCAGTGATGTTGAGTTGTATCCTCTATGCTGCGGCAGTTTGGGCCATTAAGCACATTGAAGAATTAGAAAATATACAAGCCAGGTACTATAAAGGACTACTATTTTACAACGAAATGTTCCACTCTTTATGTATAAGATTAGAAGTTGCATCAATTCCTGTGGGATGTTATGTTTTAAAGCAGACACTGACCTGGCTAATAAAAGTACTCAATATGGATTGTACTCGCTTTGCCAAACAATGCTTTTTAAAGTTGCTGCAGCTGGATAGCAATAACCGGTTGAGTTTGCAGTATAACTGGGTAACACAGCTTAGAAAACTTCTGTAGAACATTGGAATGTTTGATCCGATTTTGTTTGATGACCCGGTCAGTATTAAAATCAAAATGAGCGAGATTTTGGAAAGCTACAAGGAATCCATCAAGAGTCAAAATCTCTAGTTACTCCGGGAATCGACCTATAACCCCTGGTACAAGAGGGTTATTATTAAAGCGGACGTTCCCCAGAGCTACTTAATGTACAGCTATCCTGCCCTATAGCTTATCTGAGGATTATTGCTCAATTTAGACTTTCTGAGAAATACGCAATCAATCACCTTTCATGTCGATTCACACAAATATACAAGAAGCCTTGTCCAGTTTGTGATGAAACGGTATTGGAGGATTGCTATCATTTTTTATCAATTTGTCCGGCATACCATGAAAACAGAATCCGATATATGCCCAAATTTACTAATATTACCCTACATTATTTGTTTGAAATCCTACAGAACCTACTGAAATAGATCTAGATGTTATTTGTATATATTACCCAGAACAGTGGCGCAGCCAGATGAGAATCCGGTGGTCCACACAATGGTTCCTTATTGAATTTTAGGTCTTATAATTGCTGTGTATATACATATATATACAATACAAAACTATAGGATTGAAACCCCAGGTGGTGCCCACAACACGTCTTACATGCGAAAAGGATACTATAGCTTTCCTTTTGATTTCCGTCTAATGGAGACCCCAGTTTAGTTTGGCGTCTAAAGTAATACCGAGGTATTTCACATTTTGACTTCATTGGAGGTGTTTGCCAAAGAAAGTCGGAGTTCTAAAAACGTCTAGGTTCCGTTTCATGGTAAAGAGAATCAACTCAGTCTTTAATGGGTTTACTGACAATCTCATTTCAGCTCACCACGTTTGGACAATGTCACATGCAACCTGCATGTGCTCAAAGCTGGTAACAAACAAGGTAACAAACTTACCTGTGATGAAGATCGCACCATCATCTGTGAACGCCTGGGCAAACAATCCAGCGTCTTCAAGTCTTCTTAATAAGCTGTCCATTACAAGGCACCAGAGCACCGGAGAGATGCAATTCCCTTGAGGGTATCCTATTATAGCTTGCGCGTTTAGTCTGGTGCCCTCCTCTGAAATGACTATTATTCTATTCTTTAACACAAATCCGACCTATCTGACTATCGCACTAGGGGCAGATATTTCTTTTAAAGCTTTACAGACTGGCTCAGGCCTGGTCTTGCCAAATGCCCCATCGACATAAAAAAAAGAGTCCTAAAGCGAATTCTTTATATAACAAGGTCTTTTCTATTTTTCCTAATAAGGAATGTAGGGCAGTCTCTGTTGATTTTCCCTGGAGATATGCATGCTGTTTGGGATGAAGGGGTTGGTTATGGTAGTGCCTTGCTTGTATGGTGTACTGCTACCAACTTCTCCACGCTGCCGTGCCTAGTAAAGTTATACCTCTATAGCTAGAGCATAGCGTAAGGTCACCCTTTCTTTTATAAATTAGAACAATGATCCCCTTTCTCCAATCACTGGGTGTCGATTCTTCTTCCCAGATCTGCGCAATGAGCTCTTGCAATAGGTTCCTAAGCTCACTTCCGGCATTGATTAGTTCCGCTTGTAGACCATTTACTCCAGATGATTTCCAATATATTAGTTTGGTCACTATTTCTTCGATGTCTTCTATATCTGAGGAAATGTGCTCATCGCAATGATCATGCCTGGCAATTCCATAAGAAACACATGTAAGATCTTCTTCAGTTTCTGGATTCAAGAGATTACAAAAGTAAGCTTTCCATCTATTCTGCACATCATCCGGTAGGATCTTTATATTTTCATCTCTTACACCTATAGATGGATTTTTCCCTTCCCTCAGAAGGCTTTGGTACTTTCTGGAAGAACTTTCTAATTTCGTTATTTCGTCTTGAGTCCTCAAGTTTTTGAATCTCATTTTTTCTCGACCACGCCCCCAACCAAACTTCTAAATATATTAATCAATAACTTTTTTTTCCTCAAATTTATTCCATCGGTGAATCATACTGCACTATACATTGATAAGGGGCTGATCCGTTGTACACAACTGCGGTCGCGATGGCGGCAACTTGAAGAGCTACATCACACCGACTACTGGTATTCATACAAAACACCGCTTGATATATAAATATTAATTAATTTATCTTATTAAAACTGAGTAGAAATGTTTATTTTCCAAAATTTCGATCCTAAAATGTCGTAAAAATAGTGGGAGACTTGAGGAGTCCGCGTAATTACCAAGGTGCCAGAATAATTTATTAGTTTATAATTTAGTGGCTTGTACATAGTAAATGAAGTATAGCAGGTGAAAAGGTCAAACAATGTTGAGCCAATATGAAGGGATGAGCGCAGTTGAACTTCATACTGTATGAAGAGTCATCCCTCTTCTCGGAACTGCCTTACGAATCGTATGAAAGTGAATGGGCCCCTTTATGTCTTCTGTACTGAGACTCTAATTGGTAAGAAAGATGTGATCACATTTAAAATGTTAATAAAAAAGTAATTTAATTTTGATCATTCTATTAAAATATAATTAATATATATATATATATATATATATATATATATATATATATATATATATATATATATATACATCCACATATTTATTATACACATATATGTATATATATTTTTATTTATTTGTAAAAATCTGTTTATGTTGATATTACTAATCCCTCCTTTACAATTGAATTGTGTACTGAAGAATATCCTGTTGTAACAGTTGAAGAATTAGCAGGAAAACTTGGATCGACACATTCTACTGTCCACCATCATTTGCCATCAGATCCATTAATTGAAATTTCAGCACAGACTAACTAACTATCTTCAACAAAAACACGATAAATAGAAGAGTACGTAATTCTATAATAAACAAAATTCAATTTTAAAGGAGGGATTAGTAATATCAACATAAACAGACAGATTTAAAAACCGACATTACTTATGGGATGACCTAATATATAACATCATTGAGTCAAGCATAATATTTTAAACAGAATATTCACTATACTATATGTTATATATTTTTTTTAGGAAATGGATTACGTTTTGGATGGTGTAGATTTTTCTTTTCTTTACACTGTAAAGCCAGGTGGAATCACATCTCACGATAAAGATATTAGCCTGTTTTCTCTGGAAGTTCCAGACAACATTGCAATAGCGGCAAAAGAGGTAAATTTTGCTTCTTAGAATATGGAAAATTTACTATGGAAATGGAATAAGTCCATTTTTTTCTTCTTTCGAATATCAATATATAGTGTTAAACATTTGTGTTATTATTAATTTGCAAATTCCAATTTGCATATAATGGCCAATTATTATACAAATCTAATGTTCTAAGGGCCTTATAGTGATGCTTTAAACGTATTTTTATCATATCACTATACTGAAATAAATCTTCCTGTAGAAAATTTATGTACAAATCTCAAAATGAAAGAATATATTAATAACAACAAATTAAGATATACATTATACAAAACGTTTTATTGTATTAATACTTTATTTTGAACTCATTAGACAGTGTATCATTAGTAAAATATGGTTTCCATAGGCACAGACTTGGTCCCCCAAATAATAAAGGAGGGGGGGGCGAGAGTATCGTTTCGCTCCCACATTAATTTGATGTACAAAAATTAAAATATATATATGTATATATATATATATATATATATATATATATATAAATCAATAGCAAATAATTTACATGAATGAATAAAATATGTAAACTAATTGGAATATGGGAAAGGTCGAAAAGCTGGCTCGGCTAAGGCCTAGAAGTAAAATTAAGTTTAAAGTGGAATCGAATTCTGTAGGACTAGATCAGTCCGTCGTTCGTTAATCATCTTCCAATACACCATACAGCGTAATTGTCGCAATTTTTCTTCGATTGTTCCAAATTTCCACGCTTCCTTACTACTATCACACTTGCACTCTTTCTCCCACGCTTAATTAGCGGTAATGGAAATGTTCTTGTGCTGGAGTATCTTGCTTGGCTGGGAATAGTGCATCTAATTGAATTTTGCCTGATGAACCTTCCTAAGTACATCTGTACTAAGTAATTTCAGGTTTGTAACGGGGTAGCCCGATATCTGAAGTCTTGTATTCGTTGATGTAGTGACTGGTTGCTGTTAGTAGTATATTTTAACTTTAAAAACTTTAAATATGATTTATATAAATATTTACATGCTTATATAGTAAGTTATTATTGGGCTATGAACGATATTGAGGGATATGAACGAGGAGGCTGTTGGTGCATGAAGAATGGCGGGAAGGATACAGTTCCAGAGTGAGGCAGCTCTGGTTAGGAAGAATTTGTCAAACGGGATTGATCTGAAGATTTATATTGAAGGCTCTGTAGGATTTAGTTGGGGTGCTGAGCTCTAATCACCTAATACAGGAAGGATGCAAGGAGATACCGACGGCGATAGGAAAGGTAGAGGCACTTCAACTCGGCATAATACTGTGTTAAATGCATACCCCGAAAATAAATCGTATTGAACAATTCATAAGACGTTTTAATTTAGCTTGGAGTTCGCCTGAGGGTCCACCGTATATCATTTAAAGTGGAGAAAAACAAGAGAGGAAACAAAGAATTGACGTGACGATGGGATTAGGGTTGGAAAATCGAAACGCGATATGCCGATATATCGGATTTGAAAAACCGATATTTTCAATCGATATGAACCTGCGATATATCGATATTTTACAAAGATATAACGATGATACCGACATTGTAAGCTTTATTACAGTAGAATCTCGATAATTCATACCCTGGTAATTCATTATTCATTTCATTTCGTATTTTTTAATACCGATTATTAGAAATCTCGATAATTCATATTTAAGTCTCGGACCCTTGACCATATTAATTATCGAGATTCTACTTTATTTCATTTTAACTGACAATTTCCTTTATTCGGTAAAACTTCACAATCGTGAAACCAACATGGTGGAGGTCTAGATTGTTAAGACTTTTCTATGCTTCTAGCATATCCACAACAAATACTCAAATAAATATTTACTCAACCAATAGAATTCCGCGATTTTTATTATAGATTTTTTTTCTATAATTCAGCGTTATATTTATTGTGGGTTATCTTTTTTTAATTCTGTTAGTATTTGTGGATACACATTCATTGCAGGTTTGTTTCTATTTGAAGCGAGTGTAGCGAGCGGAAGTCGACAGCTGTAATCTAATTGAAGCAGTAATAATTTAAACTACGGTAAGACCCCGACCTCAACTGATAAGATCCGTTGATTTCAGTATTTGTTGAGGGCTTGCGCAGCTGGAAGTACAGTAAGGTCTTAAAAATCTAGACCTCCACCGTATTGGGATCAAGATACTGGAGTTTTATCAGTTAAATATAAGAATAAACAATATTGAATTATGAAACAATAATTAGTAGATAAGATTTATATATAAATAATGTTAATTATTCTTACGTAAAGACAAATAGATACTAATATAAATTGTGATTCAATTGAGATGTATATCAAATGAGTTATATGCTTTTAGATGAAAAGTCTTTAAGATAAAAATGTGTTATAACATGTTTTTTTCCAAAGTATAATTCATTTTTTATAGTGATTTATGGCTAATAAAAATATTGTTTTATAAATAATAATCATATTATTTCAGAATCTTCATCATATTTTAAAATTATACTCATTTGAACCACTTTTCTTTGCTTTTTCATCCACTTCCTTTCGATATATTGATATTTTTCTAGCGATTATCGGTGGATATATGGTTTCGCGATATCGCAAAATATCGAATATCAATGTTTTTCTTTCGATGTTCCAAACCTAGATGGGATCGCTTTAGGATAGATATGGTTTGACGGGAAATTTGGGAGATGTGTGGAATGCAATAGGGGTGTTGTTCAGAATAAGATTGAGAGGTCTGGGGATAGATTTGAGGAGAGAGAGGGATCCGATCATAATGGCTTTGGTCTTCTCGGCGTTTAGCATGAGCTTTTGGAGATTTACCGAGGTCCTTCCTTATTCCATTGAAAGTAGCCTTCCTGTAGTTTCAAAATGGCACCTGAGGAGTTAATGGGGCCGAAGGAGAGATAAATTTGGACGTCGTCGGTATATAGATGATACTGGGGATGTTGGATGGAGAGCAAGGTCGTTAATATAGGTGGAGAAAAAAATTAGGTGATACAGAGCAATCTTGAGGTACGCCTCTTGACAGAGGTAGAAAACCAATGGGGGTTTATTGGGGACAACGACATACTGGGAATGACCGTTGAGGAAGGATTGAAACCTTGGAAGACAAGGATAGACTTTGAAGTTCGGTAAGGAGGATATAGAGTCCTACAGTGAGAACAGTAAAAGGGCAGAACATCACTATAAATTGTGTGGTTGTGATGAGGAAAAAGAGGGGGCAAAGTTTCTCCTTGATGAATTGAAGGAGTTGGCGAAAGAAAGCACGGTTGAGACAGTAAACCACAAAGAGGCCTTGAAACAGAGCAGTGGACCCCTCCGAGGTGGCTGAGGAGTTAAAAAACTGCTGGTAGTTGGTAATGGAAGGAGTCATTGGAGCAATGGAAACTCCCTTGGCTTCCGAAGGTAATGTAGGAAAAGGAGCAAAGAGGCTTCCTTCGACTTCTCCTCAGGAGAGGCCTGAGGCCAAAAGAGCCCCCGAGTTAAGTTTAAACTCTGAAGGTAACTTAACATTCTCGTAAACCGAGAGTAACTTTGAACCAAAGAGAACAAAGGCAATTACCCAAGAATTTGAGACTCGGTTAGAAAGAGTAAACATGAGCGAGCAAGAGTGGAGGGGTGGGGCATTCTATGATATGGAGGCAATGGCGACCAGAGCCATACTCAAGATGAACGGGTTTAAGTCCCAGCAGGAAAACCTTGAATCTCTCCAGAGAGGAAGGAAGGAGGATGAAAAAAACGGCATGTCATCCAGAGCTGTCGCTAAGGCGGTCCTGCAGGATGAAGTGTTTATAGATGGAATAGTGAAAAAAGTTACTGCGGGAATCATGTCGGAACCCCTCGCCATGCGCACGAAGGAGTCGAGGAGGCCAAAGAAGAGGTGGAAAAGGTACTAGTATAAAATGAAGGGGCCCTAATAGAACTTAAAGACTAGCATCTGTAAAATGGAGGAAGAAATCAAGTTCCTCTGTCCCTGTTCCCGTTCAAAAAGGGTGAAAGGAGAAGATAGATGACCCAGCTGGGAGAGGAGCTTGGTTTGAACCGCAGCCAGGGACGTCAGGGATGACGAGTGGCTCTGATGCCAGCCCCATGCCTCTTAGTGGGAAGGGCATTGTGGTAGCAAGAGGGAGACCCTTCCTGCAGTTGTAAGACGAGGAAAGTTTTCTTCTCGTCAAAGACAAAAAGAAAACGAAAAAAGCCGATAAACAGAAGAAGCCAACGTTTTCTGACACATTAAAAAGATTTTCACCGAGTACTGCAACCAGGGCGACAGAGGATATCTCAACTTATATCATGGTTAGAGGCAAACACCAGGACTCGATTCCTAACAATATTTGGGAGGAAGTCTCTCACGATGAGTTAAAAAAAGCGGGAGTCGACCTTGTGATAATGCGATTTGTCATCCGGACCCAAGCCCGTATCATCCTAATCAAGACAAGAGGAGCAGAGCAAGCTGGCCAAGGCTAGAAGACCAAGGATAGAAGTAAGGGAGGTCCCAAGGAACTGAGTTACAGTAACGTTGGAGAAGCTTCTTTGGGAAAGGCTGGAGGGACAAGAATTCCAGAAACCTCCGGATGAGGTAGAGAGAGGAGGGTGGTTAAGACCCTGCTTTTCAATCCAAAAGAGAAACGAATTGAATAGAACTTGGTCTGTTGAGGTCCATCCACCGGTGAGAACCACCATCATACAGATGGATATCGCTGGTGGATTGTGGAGATTCAAGATGAGATACTACCTGGACGCTCCAGTCTGCTTGAGATTCCATGAGTATGGCCACTTAATTGCACAATGTAGTAAGCCATTAACGTGTATATGGTGTGGCCGGTAAGATCATAAATCATCGACTGCCTGGTTAAGAAGGAGAAGCGCCCACCTGATTGTAATATCTGCTTAGATGCCGAGAAAGAGGCGGATGCAAGAACACATTGTGCAGGCAATCGGGAGGTCCCGATGCATCTTGAGAAGATGGAAGAGGTCGCCAAAAAGACGTGATATACCTAAACGGTATATCATACCTAATGATGATGATGGATCATTGTCTGAAGAAACTAAAAATTGGCAGCATTATTGGATAAGGTGTGCAACCGCACACCGGGCTGCACCACAGTTCCCAATAATAAAATTATCCCAATTATAAATTAATGATTTTGTGCATTAAGAGATCATTTTATTAATAAAGTTGTTTATTATCATCAGTAACCCCACTGCTGGCAAAAACCCCGTATGCCAGTCATGGTAGGTGGGGGAGAGAGAAAAACCAAAGGTAAGGATTATGGTCGACAGTATCACTGGCTTCCGGACTGGAGCTGGTTCAAAAGATTATTCTGCTCGAGAAACTGGGATAATTGGGATTGAACTAGACATTCTAAGTTTGACAATAGGGGAACTGGGCGGAAATTATTTTTTGTTAATGTATTTGAGGTTTTCTTCAGTGGACGAACAAGGGCGGTTTTGCAGCCTGTGTGGTAAATAGCGCTTTGTTTCTAGAAATGGTAAATGTAGTAGAGGGTTGGAAGAATGGAAGGAAGTGATGCTTTAATCAATTTTACTGGGATATTATCAGGTACGTAATCATTGGTTCGGGATTTACGAATAGAGTTAAGGGGGACATCAGGGGTGATATAGGAAAAGAAGAAATGGTAGGGATTAAAAAAGGGATGAAACGAGGCCAGTGTATATTTCTGGGATGAGGAGAGGGAAAAGCAGGAGACAAAGTAAGTATTGAGGTTAGCAGCGGGAATAGAGCTGGACTGGTTTTACCTAGGGACAGTTTGCACAGAATTGCCCACTTGACTTTGGAGTTAGAAATGCTGGAAAGGGATTGCTGAAAATAAAGGGATTTCGCACGGCGTATTAAGGATTGAGTACTGTCTAGGAAGTGTTTGAAGAAGGTATAGTCTTCAGGTAGTCGAGTGCAGTTTAGCCTTCGCCGCATCTCTTCGTTCATACACTCCTTCAGTGCGAGCTTCAACCAGGAGGCTGAGAGGTGTCGGATCATGCTTGCTATAAGAGGAGAATGACTAATAGTGTGGAGTTGATTGGCTAGGGTTCTACGAAATTTGAGGAATAAATGGATAGCATCAAGATCAGGCGTCAGGATTTCAGAGAAGAAGGAATTGAGGTTACGGAAGGCTATAGCTCGGCGGGAAAATAGCAGAACGGGAAGATTGTAGGAAACCCGAAAAAGATCATAAGCAGACAGAAATGGAACAGCGATGAGGCGAGGAGTTTATTAGAGGAGTCCAGGATGTAAAGATCGAGCCAAGAGTCGGAGAACAGAGTTTGATTGGTGAGGTTATGTAGAGGTTGCGGGAGTAGAAGAGGTTTGATAGGTAAGCATGATCAGAGGAAATCGACAATAGATTGGTTGAAGTCTCTGGTGAGCATTATATTGGAAAAGGGAGGGACAGAGTTGTAAAGGGTGGTTTCAAATACTTCATCATAGGGTACTCTAGGGGGATAATAGATGACACCAAATAGTAAAGGATGGTGGATATGGATAGGTGGTGGATATTTCGGCGAAAAGGTATTCAAGGTGAAGAGAAACGAAGGGGGAGGGGGGGTTACCAAAGGAGGATTTTGGATTTAAAGCTGTCATGATGGTATTAGAATTCAGACGCTGGAGATTTCCTGTTTCAGCCAGAGGAACGCAGATTTGCTACCTCTAGACCATAGGTGGAAAATCTTTTTGCTCTAGGAGGACACATTCAAATCAAGCAGTAAGAAAGGTGGCCGCAACACACACACACACACACACACACACACACGCGCGCGCGCGCGCACGCACACGCCACGTCACGCACACGCACACGCTGACGCACACACACACACACACACACACACACACAAACACACACACGCACACACACCCGTGAGGAGTTACTAGCCTCCCATCGGGCGCCTCCCTAGGTGGCGGATAGGGGAATGCTCACAAGATATGATGGGTACCGGGGAAATAAAATACCCGGGGTGGACCAAAACTAAACAAATCCAGGCGCGACGGTTCCTAGATTAGGCGGTGACATGGTCAGCGTCTGTTCCTAAGGTTAGAGGCGGCTGTATTAAACCTGGCAGGAGGTATAAAATGCAAATTAAATAGATGAAATGATAGAGCAGGAGATTAGCCTTACGGTTCAGGGGCTCGGAACCCCAGTACCGGCGTCGGAAGAGGTTGCGAAAGTGAGACCCACGTCGTCGTCATCATGCCATCGCAAAACCACGTATAGAAATCCAACTGTAGCTGAGACAACTTCAGGTACACCTTTGGAGTTTTGTCAGACGGAGTGGACGAAACTTGTTAAAGAAGTCCAGGAATTACAAGCATACATCCAGTCGCGACATAATGTCCACGATGAGATAAAGGAATATGCCTGTAGAATCCAGAACCACCTGATCTCACTGAAGATCAAATTAAGTGAGGAAAAACAGAAAGTATGGTGGATGCTGGTAACCAGACCGTGACGCCAGCACCTAAAACTACGAAAAAAAAGAATCAGTTGGATAACCAGCGTTTAACTACTCAAGAGGAGGACTTGAGAAAGAAGCAAAAGTGGTTGTGCAGGGTAAACATACCAAGGTACCTAGGGAAGAAAGAGCGGAGCAGCCTCGGCAACACATGATAGCTCCTACAGCATCCACAGATGGGCAGTTGCAAACAGTCACGACGAAGAGGAGGGGCAGAAAAGGGTGCCAACGCCCAAAACCACCAAGGCCGGACGCCCTGATAATCAAGATCTCAGAAGGCACCACCTATGCAGATACCCTCCGTAAGGTTCGGGCCGATCCAGCGTTGCAAAGTATGGGCTCAAGTATCACCAGGATTCGCAAGAATGAGGCCGGGAATCTTCTGATACAGTTGAACCGAGAATCAAAAGGGGCTCTGGAAAGCATGAAGCAAACCCTAGTAGGAGCGTTGGGATCAGAGGCCGAAGTAAGGGCTTTGAGACAGGAGTCATGGATCGAAATCAGATACCTGGATGCCCTTACATCAGAAGAAGAAGTTGCTGAGGCACTCACTACCTTATTAGATGGAGAGCAGATCCAGAAAACTGCTGTGCGATTGATTCGCCTGGCATACGCTGGAACAAAGACGGCAGTTGTTGCTCTTACAGTCCTACAGGCCAGGAGAGCAATTACTGAAGGAAGGATTAGGGTAGGGCTGGTTATCAGGCGGATTCGGGAGAAAATCCGACTACAGCGTTGTTTCCGATGTTGAGATTTCGGACATCTGGCCAGGCAATGCAAAGGGCCCGACCGAACGAAGTGTTGCCGCAGGTGTTGTGAAGAGGGTCATCGAGCAGTGGACTGCAAGAAGAATCCTATTTGCGCACTATGCGATAGAGTAAGCGATAACGGACACCCGTGCGGTGGTAGCAAATGCCCGGCATCACAACGAGCTCTAGAAGAACAAGGGAGGATAAAAAATCGTTGCAGATGAGAATCCTCCAACTTAATCTCAACCACTGCGAAGCCGCTCAGGATCTCTTATGGCAAACCGTTAAAGATCTACGAGTGGACGCCGTGATCTTGAGTTAGCCATATAAAAACTTGGACGGCAACTGTTGGGTATCCGACGTCACAGGAAGGCAGCAATATGGGCATGTGGACAAAACTGCATAGAGGAACGCAGCAGGCCCCTACAACTGGTTTTGTCTGGGGTAAGATACAACATCTGTACCTATACAGCTGCTATGCCCCGCCGAGCACCACAATCCAGGAATTCGAAGACCAATTAGATAGCATAGTACGAGTCGCCAGAGGGCGTAGGCCAATAGTAATTGCCGGAGACTTTAATGCCTAGCGACAGAGTGGAGCAGCAGGTCGACGAACCGACGCGGAGAAGTCCTAATAGAAGCCTTTGCCCAGATAGACGACTTGGTGCTGATAATACAGGGACGAAACTAATATTTTTGAAGGGGGGCAGGTCTTCCATCATTGACTTGACATTTGTCAGTGACAGCCTACGTCGTACTACTGATTGGCAGGTCTGCGACCTATACACCCACAGCGATCACCAGGCTATACTGATCACCTTGGGAAACCGAAAATCAATGTCAGTGAGGCAAGAAAGGAGTACAGTTCGCTGGAAAGCTAGGACTTTTGATAGGGAGTCATTCAAAATTATGATGGAGGCATCTTGTGAGCTTTCAGGCTCCGCAGAGGATAAGGCACACCAGGTAATGGATCTGGTCACCACAGCGTGTGACGCAGCTATGGTGCGCAGCAACGCAGGCATGGGCCGAGACCCAGTCTACTGGTGGAACGACCAGATCGCTGACTGTCGTAGACGGTGTCATGCATCGAGAAGACGGTATCAGCGAGCAAAAGGCAGCCCTCAGTTCCAAATACTCCAGGAATAGTTCAAAGCTATGAGGCGTGAACTACGGCGAGCAATCAAGATGAGCAAGAGGCGGTGCTGGAAGGAACTCTGAGAAGAGGTGGACGAGGATCCATGGGGACAGCCTTACCGGACCGTCATGAAGAAGTTAAAGAGCAACTCTTCGAGATCACCTACGTGCCCGATTGTTGTAGAGAACATAGTGGCAACTCTTTTCCCAGAACAAGAAGAATTAATGCATTCAGGGTTGTGGTAGCCATTCGACGTACCATCCGTGACAGCTGAAGAACTCAAGGATGTCTACACTAACCTTCAGATAGGAAAAGCACCAAGTTTGGATGGCATCCCAAATGTGGCACTAAAGGCGGCAATGGAGACAAGGCCAAATCTTTTTCAAGAAGTCTTCAGTTCTTGTTTAAGTGAAGGATCCTTTCCGCGGACATAGAAATTCAGCATATCGACCGATATGTCTTTTGGACACAGCTGGCAAGGCTTTGGAGAAAATTATAGCTGGCAGGATACAAGAGACCACAGAAGGTGTAGGGGGCCTAGCACGGACTCAGTTTGGCTTCCGGAAAGCAAGATCAACTCTGGACGCAATCACCATGGTGATAGAAACGGCTCGGAAGGCTATTGCGGGGAAGAGGTGGAGAAGAGGAGCGAAATGCTACAGCGCAGTTGTCACGCTTGATGTTAAAAACGCCTTTAACTCGGCTAGATGGAGCTGTATTCTGAATGCCCTGCAGGAAAAGGTGTCCCCACTTACCTGACGAGCATTATTCGAGATTATTTCAGGGACAGAATCCTGATTTATTCAACAGAAGATGGGCCAAAAAGGTTTAAGGTGACTGGTGGAGTACCCCAGGGCTCAGTGCTTGGGCCACTGCTGTGGAATGTCATGTACGATAAGGTCCTCAGGCTTAGCCTGCCAGAGGGTGCCAAGACGGTGGGCTCTGCCGACGACATCGTAGTGGTGATCGAGGCAAAATAAAAAGATGAAGTGACCTTGAAGGCCAACCAGAGCATTTCATTGATCCCAGATTGGCTGGCATCAGTGGAGCTCCAGCTGGAAGACAGGAAAACAGAGGCCCTTCTTATTAGTAGTCGCAAAAGGAAGGAAGAAATAACCTTGAGAGTGGGTAGACAAGAAATTAGGTCCCAGTCTTTCCTGAAGTATCTTGGGGTTATAATCAATGAGAGGCTGCGGTTTAAGGAGCATATCCAAACAGGATGCGATAAAGCGGCTAGAGTGAGCACAGCGTTGGCCCGACTGGTGCCCAACATAGGCGGACCCAGAATTAGTCGGAGACTATTGGTAGTAAGTGTGGTCCCATCTACTCTGCTCTACGCAGCCGCAATATGGAGTGAGGCCTTGGACATACTGGCCTACAGGAGACCAATGGTATCTGTCTACCGCCGGAGTGTTCTCAGAGTGATCAGCGCGTTCCGCACAGTTTACTACGAAGCTGCATGTGAGGTGGCCAGGATGCCGCCGATAGAGCTGGTAGCAGAAGAGAGGCAACGCTCATATAAGAGAGTTGATCGCATCTCCAGTACCGAGGAAAGGAAGCAGACGACCGAGAGATGGCAACGTAGCTGGAATGCGACATTGAAAGGGAGGTGGACCCATAGGCTGATACCTCAAATCCAACCTTGGCTGGATAGAAAACATGGAGAAGTAGATTACTACCTAACACAGATGCTCGCAGGACATGGCTGCTTCAGAGCCTACCAAGTGCGTTTCAAACTGGACAATACCGCTGTGTGTCCAAGGTGCCCAACAATAGATGAGACTGTAGAACATGTATTCTTTAGCTGTCCACGCTTTCAAGAAGAGAGGGAAGAATTTCTAAGGATCTGTGGCTCAGGACCCACAGTAGACAGCATCGTCAGCCTAATGCTGCTTTCACAGTAGTTTTGGATGGCAGGCCAACGCCTAGCGGCAGAGGTCATCAAGAAGCTGAGGAAGGAGGAGAAGGAGAGGCGCGCCTAAATAGTGGCAGCCTAAAACAATGAGGCGGCACACAGCCAATCACCCTCCATGAAGTAATGCCTAACGGTGGTCCCGTGGAGAGTGGGAAAGAGGTGTAGGGAGGTTGTTTTAGTGGGTAGAAATCCCACACGCCGTTAGGTACGGGCCTACCGTGTCCTTTGAAGATTTACACCCACCCTCGTATAAAAAAAAAAACACTATATATATTATTTTTTTTTAGATAGCACAATTTTGAAATTTTCGACTATCTTTCGCCTTACCTCTTATATCTCTTGAACAGAGAAAGGATTTTCGCGGTTCAAACGTTCTTCCGACTATATAGGGGTAAGTTAAAAGGAAAATGTGTGTGAAGATTTTCCGACTTTTCTTTCACTTTTCACGAGCTATAAGAGTATAGCTCGTGAAAGATGAATGAATTTCCGCGGTTGAAACGATTTTCCGACAATTAAGAACTAGACTGAATGGAAAACAAGTTTAAAATTTTTCCAACTATTGTTTCATTTTTCCTCTTATATCTCCTGAGCGGGTAATGAATTTCGACTATTTAGATGTAGACTAATAGGAAAACAAGTGTAAAATTTTCACGATTTTTCAATCACTTTTCCTCTTATAACTCCTGAACGGATGAATAGATTTGCACGGTTCAAACGATATCGCGACTATTCAGAGGTTGGGAAATTTTAGTATTTGTTTTGTTTAGATATCTACAAAATTACAAGAGTTAAGATACATTTTCCCAAAGCTTGTTTTCAGCTCCGAAGATAAATTAGAATGGCTGCAACAGAAAAATTATAAGCCTGAAAAATGTTTTACCCATAGTTTTAAGCTCACCAAATTATAGGGAATAACTGGTAAAAATATCATAATAATCTAAAATGTTGAACGGCAAAATTAATTTAAACTGGATGATTGCAAATGGATTGACTCCTGAGTAAAAAGTAAAAATTATGGTTTATTCATTTTACAGGTTTTGAAATCAATAAGGAAAGGCAAAGATGTCATACCTTGGACTAACATAAGGAAACAACTTACTGAAAGGTAGACAAAAAACTATCACTTAAAATACAATTTTTTTTTAATATGTCATATTTATCTTTAATTATTTTTTTTTTAAATGACAATTACAAATTTTAACTTTAATTTATAATCCATGTTTTAGAATTTGCAAATATCTGGAGAAACTTGCAAGGATACATCCAATAAGTAAAAGATCTATGCATGCATCAAAACATAGCATACTATCATTTGTGTAACTATAAAATTTTATCAAAGCTACAAAGTTTCATGCTGCAGTCAAATTAAATGGAATTTGTTTATCCTGTATAATTTTTTTTTTTTAATAAAATTTACCAATTAGTTTATTAACAAATCAGTTAACAAAAAGATTCCTTACAACATTTCTGTTAGAAAAAATACTGAGAAGTATAGTAAATAAAAACTGAAAAATTATTGAAGACAAAACAGAATTTAATAAAATATTAAGTAATGGAAATATTTCTGTACTGCAAATAGATCTGGCTAAAATATATTCTCATCAATACTATTCCAAATAAATTTCAGATAAATGGAATAAAAATATAATGCCAGAAACAAAATTGTACTAGGTGATAATAATTACAATATTTATTATAAAAAATAATTTATTTTCGACAATAAAAATATTACAAAATATGAACCTCTCCTTATCTTAATACTAATGATAAAAACATAGTTCAGAAGTGAGTTGATCATCACAAATTTTCTATAAAAAACAAAACAATACTGATGTTCAGGAATAATAAATACCATAGAATAAATAATTGTTTAAATACTGGAATTAAGTAGAATTAAGTATTTAAAAATAAAACTAACACCTTAAAACATAAAAATACAAACAAATCTCAAAATAAATAATACATACATCAAATAGTGGATTTGATCTCATTTACATAAATACCATAACTAATTTCTGTTCTTGTTTTCATGTATACAAAAAATATTCTGTTTTTTGTACTTCATGTAAAGACACAAAATATACATGTTTAAAAATAGTACTACTTTGAAATCAATTGAAAAGTAAATATTTTCTATATTGATAGAAATCTAATCTAAATGGGCTATTGATTCAGTGTGGATGTCCTCTTCATAAAATATTTTTTTCCAAGAAATATAAAATATTAATTGAAGTTTGAATGGCAGTTCATTCTCACTTTCATTGTTTGAAATAGAAAGCAACCAACATTTCAACCAAGCAACCCCAAAACGTGGATATAGTTGTGGATAAGTGGAAAGTACATGTAATATAAGAAGAATAAAATTTATACATAAAATTGCTAATTGTTGTTAATAAGTATTAGACTTCATAAAGTGCTTTGATAGGAAAAGAAGTAAAAAAAAAATTTGTTGTGACAATTAATGATGAAAACTTATATAATGGCCAAAATTCAAATTTCTAGCCAGCACTAGAACAATATCCATAAAAAACTACATGAGAATATTTTGTAATACCCATTAAAAATATAAACATAGTAACTTAGAAGGTACAAATATTCGGAAATAGTGATTATTATCAAAGCCAATATGAATAAAGAAATAATTGAGTGGTATGGGTGCATATTTGTATATGCAATTATGCAATTAAATTTAAATGCTGACTTCAAAAAAAAAAAAAAGTAAATTTCAACTGATTCAGAATGGGTACTTTCTATTTCAAACACTGAAAGTGAGAATGAACTATAGAGAAGGCCCTTCAAACTTCAATTAATATTTTATATTTCTTGGAAAAACAATATATTATTTTTTTAATAAAAATTCATGAAGGATATAAATAGTAAAATTAGTAAATGATGATGTAGCAATACTAAAAAATTAAAAAAAAAAAAATTAAGTAAATTGTGCCCTTAAAGACATGTATGCAAAGACGTAAATTAGGTTCCTGTAAAATAGAAATGGTCTGCTAAATGTCAAAGAAAAATAAAAAACAATTTTGTTAATTTAACTATAAAATTGACAGCATAAATATACATTTTTTTAAAATGTAAATATGTCTGGTACAAACAGTAATAACATTTTTAAAAATAAATTATAATAGTCAAGTGTTGCTATTTATAAGATAATATCCTTCATTTAAATGGATGTTTATATAAAGTACAACAGTATAACTGATTAATATCAAATTGAAAACAGTAATATAATGTTATAATTCTTGCTTAGGAAAATAATCAGGATAAAATATATTGAATGCAATGCATATAACAATAACAAGCACAAACACAATTACAGCAATTAATGATATTTTTTTCTCCCATGAATGAACCTCCAAATTACGAAGAATGTATAGTCCAACAAGTAATCCTGAAAGACCCCCAGCTAAATGAGCAGTATATCCAATCTATAAAAAATATATACATTTATGAATTCGAAATGGTAAAATAATAACTAAATCTTAGAATAGAAACTATACTGATAGGGATAACTTTTTTAATACAAAAACATAAATAAATCAAAAAGAGAATAATTCTTTACACTAAATACAATAATTAGAACTCAATAATGAGCCATTTGTTAGTGCAGATATCATAATTTGTTCACCACAATATTATTTAAACTTGCAAAAGGGAATAGAACAGGATTTCGAAAAATGAAGTACAGGCTGGGCAATGTAACGGCTCTAAAACTGCAATTGGCACAAGAGTAGTCGAATAATAATTTAATTGTTAGGAATAAACTATTAAATTTACCTTAATATGTTCTAGTAAAATTTTCATTGTAATTATGTCAACAAATTTAAAACAAAAAGAAATGTTTACCAAACCAAGTGAAATAATGAATTACTTTTTTAAAATATGTCAATAGATAAGCAATTGTCGAAAGATGAATAATTGATACAGAAATTATGTCAAGTATAAAGCAGTTAGTGGCCTATTTCTGTGACCTACAAATTACCATTTTTATTGTCTTTCTTTTTTATTACAAGATTTAAAACTGGACATATATAGTACTCGTACTTTGGTTGAAAAATACAGAGATCTGTTTAGGAGCTCAAGAACTTGACAATTGAAACTTCCTTTAATAAGAAAGAAAATAATAAACAAGGTGAGAGATAAGTATTTATAAGTTCAGACAGGAGGGAGAAAAATGAGGATAAACAATAAAAACTTAGCTGATTCTAGACAAAAGGTTTATTGTGTCAAAAAGAGACAGACGCAATGATAGCAGTGAAGGCTATCACAAGATTGGACCACATTCCTACAACCTCCTGAATTATTAGCAACTGTCATCAAACACAAGAGAAAACAAAACTGTGATAAAATTATAAATTCAATAAACATGTTTTCTTATTATATTATAATAACGTTCTAAACTATATTTTTATTGAAAGTTTTGTAATACCAAAAGAGACCGTCATATAGTCCCCTTTTTCAGGTTTTGAAGTTCGCAAGTTTTAAAAATATTCTTATCAAAAAATAAAAAGAGCCTACAATTCAACTGTACAATATTTGTTTGTTAAATTATTGTTTTGTTTTTATAAATAAAACTAATAGGATTGTTAGCACTATTTGACTTTCACAAGATGTTAGGTGTCAATGGAGATAGATAATGTCCACCTTGAATCATTTTCCACATTCAGCTATGCTCAATGTTTTAATTATATATAATGTTTTATACTAAAAAATGTACAATAATCTCCAGGTAATTTTGAATGAAATACAACCCCAGCAACTCACCAAAATCATTATTTATTTAATTAAAAATAAGTAACGAAATTGTTGTTGACACGGCAGAATTTCATTGCCTTTCAGGGAATGGCATCCTGACTTTGAGAGAATCAAATCATTAATTTAGTTATGGATGAGGGTATTACAATAGTAATAAAACATTTATTCGATCCAGAACTATGATAATACATAATTTCCCTAAAGTCGTATATTTTAACTTACTCTCATTCCATAATCTGCGACATTTCTCAGAATCAGAAAGTTGGACTGGTTTTCCCGTGCACATATTCTTTTTATTAAACACTTAAGTAGGTTTAATAAGGTGTGTTAAACAAAATATATTATGTCCTATCAAGTCTGGTGACACTCTCTCATACAGGTTGTATTCAGTCACTATCATAGAAATGAGAATTTTACAAATTTATATTTATCCGAACATTTTTCCCACTAGAATGATCATTTTGCAATAACAAAAGTATAGCTTGAAAAAAATCAACAGATCACTTATAAGACTATAAATAAATAAAAAAATCATAAAAACTGACAGGGTAAAAACGTATCAGGAAATTACATCTAATAAAAATGGGAGCCAACAATCAGTCCTTCCTTTACACAGTGATGGCACTGTGGATCTTAATTCTCCAGAACAAAAGCAGGCTACAATTGTTGAAAAGATGACCATTTTTTTTTTTTACCTTCTCGCACTACCTCAATTACCGAAAAAACTCTAAAAATTAAGAATATTAGGGGATTAAATAAAACCTCTGGACACTCCTTTTTAATTTATAAGAATAATTGTTCAAAAACTTCTGATTATAATTTTTTTAAACCTAAAGAATATGACAACTGAAAATGTAAGAGGACACTTGCACAGTCAACATACTATTTGAGGGACAAGTTATTAAAAGTATCAAAATGGGCTTCATGTAGAACCAAATCTTTACATACAAAATCACTTGAATTTCAATATTTTAAGTAAACTAACTTAGGAAAATTTTTTTATGGAAAAACAGAGTAGATATTCCTTTCTCTCACCCCTCCCTTCCCCTCTCAAATATAAAACTACTAAAATTAAAGTAATTATAAAAATAGGATTTATTTATAAAAATGAAAAAAATTTTTTTAGAGCGGTCTGAAGGTTCCATTGAATTATATTTCATGAAAATAATATTCTTCTATGGAGTGAAGTATATTAACATTTTTTTAATCAAAACTGGTGTCAGATTTGGTTTTAGCACTCTGGAAAACTCCGATATTAACATTTTTGGGCAAATCTAAAAATAAAATTTTTTTACTAAAAATTTTGCCAGGTAAAATTTTTTTTGAACCCTTCAATTTTTTTTAAAGATTCAAACAATCGCCCATAAATCACGAACCCTTTAAACAATCCTAACCAAATTTCGGTCATCAGTAAAGGCTCTTAAACTAAAGGCTCTTAAACTAAAGGCATCAGTAAAGGCTCTTAAACTAAAGGATTTGCTTTAACTGTGGTGTTCCTACGTGTTTTAAAACCAACGTTATCTGCAAAAAATCCAAATTATTTATTTGTTTTGTTTCTCGCATTTTTCTACACAGACTTTCTAAGATAATGCAATAGTTATTTATATGTGTGGAAAGAAGAAACTTCCCTCTTTCTAACGAGTTCAAGAATTTCGATATCGGATACACTGAAGATGAGATACAGAACTTCATACCGGAACGTAATTATGTGGCTTTGAACATTTTGAGCACCCTCGAAACTGAATAAATTTTTTTTTTGTTTTCGATGATTTTTTCAACATTAAGGTCTTATGGTGTGCTGAATCAAAATCTGCCATCATTTTTGGTGTGAAAAAATCTGTAAGGTTAGTTTATTTAATAATTTAAACTAAACTAATTTATTATTTTAATAAATTAATATTATAAACTATATTTATAATTTTTTATATTTATTTAGTCAAAAATCAATTAATTTATAATATTTATATTTTTCCTTTAATATACTCTAAAAAGCAAATGTTTAGCTGGAAAAATCATGTCGGTAACATTTTTCAAACTCGAGATATAAAATAAAGAATTTTCAGCATGTTTTATTTTTTTCTCAGCTCCTAGGGCCCATTGGATAAAACGGTAGGATATGGGTAGACTTTTTTTCGATGTAGAATCAACCAAAAAAGTTTGATCAAAATCGGTGACGGACACACCGTGCACTCCCCTTGTGAGTCCAACATAATTTTCAAACTATCATTAAATAACTATGAAACTGTTTAAGGTAATTGTGAACACTACTTATTTCTTATGATTTTATTAAAATATGATATCACGCCCAACGTTTCGAGATATTTTTGCCATATCTTCAGGGTTGACATTCAACTGTATATATCAACAATATATATAAAATAAAAAAATATTGCACAAGTTTACATCAAATAGCAATCACTAATTTACAAATTTTACCTATTAAGCGAAAAAAATTTAAAATTGCATTCCTGAAAACCATATTTATAAAATGTTGATACTTAAAAAGTATTTGAATATAGGGAAGATCATAATCAAAAGTTGAGCTTTTCTGTTGTAGTTTGCTTACGTTTACAATACATTTTTATATTATTTTATTAAATCTAAACTTGGTACACACTAGAAAAAATAGTAATCAATAACAAGTGGTTTGTTCTGGCTGATTGATTACCAGTGTGGTTTCAAACCAGGAAGCTCAATTACGGACCACATTTTTTCAGTGAGGCAGATATTAGAGAAAGACTAAGAGTACAATAATACACTGCATTATTTGTTCATGAATTTCAAATTCTGTCAAAAGGGAAGCAATTTATGAGCATCTAGAGAAGCTAGGAGCTCCAAAGAAATCAATACAACTGGTCAAAATGTCTCTGACTAATACATCCAGTAGGGTACTTATGAATGGGAGGCTCTCATGAAAATTTAAAATAGGAAGAAGTCTTAGACAAAGGGATCCACTATCTACAGTGCTTTTCAATCTCCTTTTAGAAGCAGCCATAAGGGAAATAAAAACAAAGGGGGGAGGTACAATTTACAATCGTGCATTAAAAACAGCATTTAGCATATGCAGATGATGTGCTCATCACAGCATGGACTTAACCAGCACTTGCAGGAGCCCTAGAAGAATTTCTTATGGAAGCTAAAGATCTGGGCCTGTAAATTAATGCCGACAAGGGCATGTACATGCAGACATCAAGAGCAGGCCAGATGACAGGAGAAGAAATGAAAATAGGAAATTGGTGCTTCAAGAGCAGTGACAAATTTAAGAACCTGGGCAGTATGATCATCAATGACAACAGAGTAGAAAAGGATATTAAGGTCTGCATAGCTGCAGGAAATCTATATCTGTTCAGTATTGAGAAACTGTTAATGTAAAAAAGTCTGTCCGGAAAGACAAAATGTGTTTTGAGACATTGAGTCAAGGAAAAATAGAGAATCAGGACAAATCTAGAGCTAGGAAATCTGTATGGTGAAAAAGACATAGTGAAAGTCATTCAGCTCAATAGACTACGATGGCTGGGGTATGTGGAGAGGATGGGACCAAACAGAATACCAAAAAAACTGCTTTATAGAAAGACAGGAAATGGATGAAGGTATGGGAACCCTCTCTCAGATGGCTGGACGATATAGAAGGTAACATGAAGGTGATAGATGTAAATCGCTGGAGGCGCTTTGCATCGGACACATGAGTGAAAGAAGACATTAATAGAGGCCATGGTTCTTCAAGGACTATAGTGTCCAGTAACAAGTGGTTTATTACTAGAAAATGAGAGTTTGAAATATTTTTAGATTTAGCCAACTTAACCTATGCTAAAGCCATCATCTAAAACCTACTGGAATACCTCAATAAAAAATAAATAATTAGAAAAAATGCTAATGAGTAAGCTAAGCATAACTAAAGAAAAAGGTTGTCTTTTACAGTGATTACGGTTTTATAATCAAAAGATAAAATGGTTTTAAAATTATTTACAATTTAAATCAAGAAGTAACCCAACTCAACAGCTAATTGATCAGTTCTTGAACAATCCAGGCTACTTCATCCATAATTACATTTTTATCCATGTTATAAAATAAATCTCTTCCTTCATTAATAAAAAGCAGATCAGACATAAGATAGACATTGGCATTAAGTAGACCTATGTCGATTTTTAACTATTTTAGGCTTGGAAAACACCCTTTTACAGGTGACTTGTGTACAAGGTTTGTACAAGTTAGCACAAATTTGTAAGATACTTATAGGTTGGTAAACAGTCCAGATTGTGAGGGTAGAAAAACAACTGATGTGAGGGGAACATATCATGGGCGTTGAAGGAAAAGTCGATAGTGAAGTGAATAAAACTGAGCATGTGCTCATTCCTCAAAAAACTGAGCAGATGCTCCGGTTAGATGTGAATAAAGAGAAGTTGCACAATGGAATACTTGCTAAGTGTATAGAGCACTTACTCTAAATATTTGATTCAGAGCACATGCTCACCTTTAGAAAGGTATTCCGTTGTGCACGTTGCACAAAGAGACGTTCTCTTTATTCACATCTAACTGGAGCATCTGCTCAGTTTTATTCACTTCACCTATTCAGTCCAAAATTGTAAAAAATTCACAGTTCATTTCTTCACTTAGCAAGCCATATATTTTCACCTGACAAATATGACTAAGCCATTTAACGCTTTACTTTACTTTTATTTCAATCAAAATTCATTTAGTCCATATATGTCGTCTTTCTACCAGGCAGAAATCATTTATCACACAAAATTCACTAACTAGACTCAGTGACTTCCACGAACACAAACAATATATGGGAAACAACCTAGAAACCCTCCTCATGGTGTCTCTGGGTAATGCAGAAAAGCCGGACCAAATACGTGAAAAAAGGTTCAGGACTCAAATCGGAAATTCTAGAAGGCATGGCAGGACTCAACTAGTACTCTTCGCCATCTCATTAAATATTCCGGGACTCAATTCGAATTCATCCTACCATTTAAAAGTGTAACAAGCCAAGGCAAGGAGGTCCAAAGGGCATATAGGACTTGGACCCATTTGAATCTGGAACCATTAAGGGAAACTATTCCAAATTTAAACAGTAGTAGTACATCCCTAATTGTGATAACCACCTTCACCCCTTAAAAAAAGAAATTAAAAAATAAACAAAAAGTAAAATTGTTGGACAAACAATAAAAACCAATCAAAACTAAAAACACTGTGTTTGCAGTAGTAACCCATTTCAAAAAAAATTTTGGGAAAAAAACCAAAGTACGGAATAACAAAATAAAAACAAATAAAATACTAGGTACTCGTATTATTGTAGGAATCTAATGTTTTTTTGACCTCCCAACCTCAATATACCTTCGAAATTAGACTATCTTCTAAAGTTGGTTATATGCTTGGAAAGCCTATGAAATGAAGCAACTTTTTTGAATTCCCCAAGGTCCTAGCAAGAAAATTCATTCTGTGAGATGCAACCAAGTATTTCTGAAAATTATTCGTTTTTACTTGATTCTTTGTTCTATGATTGCCTGACGAAGCAATATTTTTCTACAAATTAGGTGCTACCTTACGGGAAATTCATCATAGATTCAAAAAATGGTGACAAAAATTGAGAAATATTCAGTCACAGTGGAGAAATTCGGAAATTTATTACAAAAAACGTGGTTTTCTTGTAAAACCATTAAAAAAATCATGTCTCAAAAACAGATTGAGATAAGGTGTGGTTAGCGGCACTGAACAACATTTTTAATAGACCATCCTTCGCACACATTCTAACATTTCCTCCTGGGACATCCTGTAAAGTAAGGAGAAGCATTGTAATTATGAAAAATTTTGAATTAAAGTTTTCAATAGAAATACATGTTTTGAGGCCTCCAGAGTCCAAATAATGAAGTATCGAAAAAACCTGTGTTTGTCTGTAGTTCTGTGTGTATGTGAGCAGCCTAGCTCAAAAACAAAAAATTGTATAAACCTGAAATTACGTATTTAAGGTAGGTATCTGCCTACGTAAGCCTGCATAAGGATGTTACAGCAACATTTTCATCAAAATTGACTAACCGGAAGTGCCACTTCGTATCATCGATTTTACACTTTTTTACAATTTTCTAGAAAACTGCTCTAACGATTTTGATGCAATTTGTCAAAAGTCTTTTCTTTAAAGCCTTTTGATTTTTCATCTATGTAATAAGGATGGGATATCGAAAGTAAAATAACACTATAAAGAATATCGATATCACGAGATAGTTAATATTTTTATAAAAAAAAAAAAAAAATTCTTAACGAATCAGAAGAGTATTAGGAGATGATCTATTTCTTAATATTTAAATCGTGCTGTAAATGAATATAATAAAAACAACATCTTAAAAAAATATCAATATCCAAATTATCGTTAACCTTTTTATTAAATAAACAAAAATCGAAACGAATCAGAAGGTGATAGCCTGTTTCTTAATATTTAAATCCTGCTGTAAATGAACTTAATAAAACCAATACCTTAATTATATAGACACAGAAATATCAACATTTAAGATTTTTTTTCTCCCTTAAGTATAATGATTCCTAAACACTTCAGACTTTTCTTCTTTACATTTTTTTTTCTTGGTTGATTACAAAGCTTCATTATTGAAAATAATAAGCCAAAACAATATTATTCTGTACTTTTAAAAAAGGAGACATCAATGATATGAGCAGGAATATTGCTGATCAGTAGTAAATCAAAAATATTTATTCAGTGCATGAATAAATCTTGTGGAGAGAAGTTTATTTTATTCTGCTAATTTTTAGACCAAGGGAGCTGGGCTGATGGACCAGAATGTCAAACTGAATATGAAAAATAATTGTTCATCATAATATCTAAATGTGCTAGAAGATAAAGAACATTTTATTTTGGTTTAATCTCACTTTAGACTAATATTCTTTGGAAAAAAAAATTAAATGATAAACATAGAGATAAATTGCTTTTATAACTTAAAGCAAGTTATTTAATTTATTTATTAAAATTATTTAAAAATGTATTTATATTTTTTCACATTATATGTATCAATTTATCAAGCACTATTCAAGCCAATGAAAAAAAGCTCTATCCCAGTAATTGGCTACCAAGGTGATTAATATTGAACTTGTGTCGAGCTTGTCGACTGCTGCGTTTCCAACCACATTAAAAGATTTTCATCCCTTTGTGGTGCTTGTTCCAAAATGTATTCGGATTGTGGCACAAAGTTGGTCAGTACTAAGAGTGAATTGAACGAACTCTCATACTCACACTCTTCCCGAGAATTTAGGGAATTTTTATATGAAGGGCTGAGTGATCATAAAATCAAATCCCAATTCATTCCTTCATGTACTCCTCAATTCAAATGAATTTGGGAAATTCAAACTGAAAGTGTCAAATCACATCTGTAGCGCATCATAGGAGAGGAACATCTGACATATGAGGAGTTCAACACATTGCTAATTGATGTTAAGGCCTTGATGAATTTCAGATCCTTGTGTCCTGTTTCAGAGGATCCATTGGAGTCTTTAGTGTGACCTTTCACACAATTTGACACTTACACCCTTAAAATCTTTTCACATTTACCATCTATAGTCTCCCAATTTCAATTATTGGACAAATTGGTTCAATCTTTCTGGTCTTTATGGAGCAAGGAATATTTGCATGAGCTCTAATTCAGGACAAACCTTGGACCCAACCTTCGTGCCCCTTACACGAGGGTACTGTGGTCACAATCGATCGAAGTCCTACAGTTCCATTATAATGGTCATTAGGGAATAGTCCATTACCAGGCAAAGATAGAATCGTGAGAGTGACTTTAGTTCAAACAAATAAAAGATGAGGGAGCCGATAGGGAAGCTCTGCCCCTTGCAAAGTCAGTAGACACAAGTAATTTAACCCTCCAAGGATGACCATGCCCATATGATCACAGCAAACATTCCCCCATCATTTGTTAATTAACTTTTATCTATGCAGTCCTTCTCAAAGAGATGTTAGTGTTGACTTGTGACTAAAACCGTGACGATTGAAGTACCTCAGACATCAGAAGAAAAATCTGAAATTTATCCAATTTTGAAAATGGATTTTGCCAACGGAAAGTGTTTTGGTTATTTGTTTTGGTAATTGGTAAATTTGATAATTTTGGTAATAATATTTTCTAATAGATAATATTATAAACTTATACGGTATATAGTTGTATCTTGCTCTGATAGGAGTTTCATTAAAAAAAATCTCAAAGGATTTTATATGGCCGTCAACATGAGTTCAACATGATCGTTGAACCATACAACCGTTGGATTGTAAATGCAACAAAAATTTCATTGTTTATTATAAATAAATAAATATGCATAATGATAATTTTTAACTGATTTTTTTTTCTTAGAAAAGTTATAAAATTAATCACTTGGAACCTTTTTCTCGTGATTTCTATGGATAATTTTTAAGGTGTAATTTTCTATACACGATTTCTTGATATATTTTCCATGCCCAATTCTAAGGGATATTTCTTATGCAAGTCAAGATTCAATTTTCATAAATATATTTGCTCATGTGCATTAGGTAGGGTGTTTGTAACTATGTTAATATAGGGTATTAAAATGTTAGTGACTGGCTGAGCATCTTATTATTTTCACATAAACTAAGACAATTGTGTTTAAGTTAACAGCAGTTCTGTTCCCTTAGTGTGAGGAGATAGAGAAATTAAGAGGCGTTCCGGTGCATACCTGTTCCTCTTCACTGGTCACTGGAAATTCTTTAAGGGTGAGAGGCTTTGGTCCTCCGGCGGAAACAATGGGTGTGTGACCTAGAGTCTTCAGGTAACTTCACGAGATTTTCATGGAGGCGAGTTGCTGTAACCAACATGATGACATTTTCAATTACTCTCAAAGGTCCTCCCGTTGTTCCTATGAATACAGTCTGCCTAAATGTTGGGTTCCAGCCCTGATTGTAAAAACTGCTAGTACAGGATCACCTGATTACACGTGTATGGTAGGATTTACCTGGTCTGTGGGGAAGTCTGCCTAAGGAAGAAATTCATAACAAGTTGTTCATAAGAATAAAGATTGTGCATTTGTTTCCCAATTGTTTTCTTTTATTCTTCCTGATGCACCCCACCCGCTAAAAACCTAACATACAGATTTGAACAAAACAAATAATAACTGGTAAAAAAATTATAAAAATCAAAAATGTTGAGCAACATGGCCAAAGTGATCCATTTGCAAGAACTTATATGCCAAATCTATATGCTGAATGAACCATCATATTATACATGAAATGCAACTAGAAGAATCTTTCAACAAAGAAAGCCAGGCATTCCAGTCGAAGGTCACAAGGAATCTTCAAAAGTGGTGCATTTAGACGAATATACACAATTCACCCAAAAAATGCTGAGTGCTTCGATCTCCGAATGCTATTACATGAAATTCATAGACCAAGATGTTTCACAGATTAAAAAACAGTTGATGGAAGCGTATGTGTTGCGTACAGAGAAGCATGTCAGTGTTTGGGATTACTAAAAAATGATAACCATTAGAAGTTGGCACTTCGAGAAGCTGCATTGACGGCAACCACCGAGCAAATAAGAGATCTATTTACAATAATATTGACATTTAGTACACTGAATCCAAATGCATTATGGAAGAAATTCAAAGAAGGTATGAGCGATGATTTATTGTATCAGGAGCAACAGGTTCATCTGGAATCAAATATTGAGTTCAATGAAGAGATATTTAACAAAGCACATATTTGCTTGAAAGAGAAATGCTGAGTAATAAGCAATCTAACTTTAGTTGAACTCGAAATTCAAGCACCTCAAATCACATTTGACTTGAATTAGTTTTTTGGTCACTATCATTCAGCATTCGGCTTAATTTTGCGGTATCGACTTTGTTTCAAAGCTGAATAGTCAGAGAATCATAAAACATAGAATAATAAAAAATAAAAATTGGCTTGAACACTAAAAACCACCAGTAAAGTCAATTTTTTCATGTTAATCACATGTCAAGTTGAAATTCCAAGAGATGTGGCAATTAAACAGCCAACAATAATGAAAAATTCTTCAATTAAAACATGTGGAGCACTTATTCTTCTTTAATAACCAATAGTCACTTTTTAAAATATTCAAAATGGCTCCTTAGAAAATCCACTTAATTAGCGGTGAAGCGATAGGGACGTAAGCTACTTAAGTCTTCTTCCACATCAATGTGCATTCATAAATGCAATAGTTATCAGTTTGATCGACATAATTTAGTTTAATTACATTAACAAGCTTATATTAATGCAATAATTTAAGTGGCAGTAACAATTATATTTTTTATTATTTTTTTTTTTTTTACATACTTTATTCGTTCCTAAGGACTTATATGACGGGCTCTCTCATAATAAATCTTAATCCATTCTCATACTTCCACCACATCTTAATTAAACATCGATATAGCCCTGGAGCCAGGGCTGAAATTGGGTAATCATTTTAGGAGATTTGAATGTGAACTACGAAAGTGTAGGACATTCAAAGTAAAATAAGCCTTGTCTGCCATTCCAAAGCCGCTATGTTGAAAAATGAGAGCATTTCATTCCAGAAAAAATGTAAAAGTTTCACTCATTTTTCATTCCGTGCTCAATGTCTTGAAGACTACCAACGATGCAAAAAATATTATAATTCCATTTTTTAAAGGCAATTAAATTTGCTAAGATTTGAGCCCTAATAGAGCTCTTTATGTTTACTAGTTCTCGAGATAATATTTTTCAAAAAAACACTTTTTTTTCAAAAAATGAGAAATTACCGTTTTGTTAATTAAAAAAACCTATAGCACCACAACCCATGAAGAGTCTTGGGTTCAGTACTTGTTGTCAGAAATCTTTACGTCTAATAGTTCCTAAGATAAAGTCTTTCAAAATATAATTTTATTTTTTTACAAATACGAGAAATCATCATTTAGCGAATTTATTTTTGCAAATATCATGGAAACTATTTTTCCTACAAAGATAATTATTATACACTACTTAGCGGTGCATTTAACTAGCTCTAATTTGAGTGGTGTTTGATATCTGCATGCCTAGAGACTGCTCTTCCTACGAAGATAATCATTATAAACTACTTTACAGTGCATTTAACTAGCTCTAATTTGAGTGGTGATTGACATCTTTATGTGTTCCCAAGATGTCTTTAAAAAAAAAAATAGTTTTTTTTCTATTACAAAAAAAATATAAATCACCATTTTGTTAAATTATTTTAGCAAATATCACGGAGACTGCTCTTACTGGCTCTAATTTGAGTGGTAATTGACATTTGTACGCCTAATAGTTCCTGAGATAAAGACTTTGAAAAAAAAAAAAACCCGTAAAACTATAAATCACCGTTATGTAACATCATTTTGCTGAATATCATGGAAACTGTTCTTCCTACAAAGATAATTTTATAAACTACTTTATGGTACATTTAATTTGCTCTAATTTGAGTGGTAATTGACATCTGTACACCTAACAGTTCCTGAGATATCTAACTTTTCTTAAGACGTGACTCAGACAAAATCGGGTACAATGTGTTTTTTCAAAAACTTTATCTTGAGAACTATGCGACATACAGATGTCTATTACCCCTCAAATTAGAGCAAGTTAAATGCACCATAAACCAGTTTATAATCATTATCTTCCCAGGAAGAACGGTTTCCATGATATTCAGCAAAATAATGTTACAAAACAGTGATTTCTATTTTTTCGAAAAAAACATTTATTTTTTCAAAGTCTTTATCTCAGAAACTATTAGGCTTACAGATGTCAATTACTACTCAAATTAGAGCCAGTAAGAGCAGTCTCCATGATATTTGCTAAAATAATTTAACAAAATGGTGATTTATCTTTTTTTGTAATAGAACAAAAACTATTTTTTTTTTTTAAAGACATCTTGAAAACTATTAGACATAAAAATGTCAATTATCAAATTAGAGCTAGTTAAATGCACTGTAAAGTAGTTTATAATGATTATCTTCGTAGGAAGAGCAGTCTCTATGATATTTGCCAAAATAAATTAACAATAATCAAATAAAAAATTATTTCTGTTTTTTTTTTTTATAAATTAAGAGTTCTATCTCAAATCTTAGCAAATTTAATTGCCTTATAAAAAGGTAGTTATAAGTGGTTGGTAGTTTTCAAGATATCGAGCACGGCATGATAAATCAGTGAAACTTTTACTTTTTTTCTAGAATAAAATGCTGCCATTTCTTAAGATATTATGCCCCTCAGCAGCCATGGAAGTAATGCCTAAAATAACTCCATTGCATATTTGGGTAATAAAAGAGGTACTAACAAGTGCATGAAGATTGCAGGAATTATATATCAGGAAGCTATCAAGGGTGTTTAAAAATCCTTAATGAACTTAAGGGAAAAAAGTGGAACAGCTCACTAAGTGATTATGTAGCCAGGAAGTTTGGCACTGAAAATAACTTCAAAGCAACTATTCCAGACAAGAAAATATGGAAAGAAAGAAGATCCAAATTTAAAAATGGGGTCCTAGTTTGGTTCAATGAAGGTTCAGTAAAGAAAACTGAAGCCTATATAACAAAGAAGTGGAAATACTGGGTTTTAAAACCTGGCATGAAACAATCCAAACTCTTCACCAATTTGTCAAAAAAAAAAGTTAAATTCTACCGAACCCTGACAAAGAATGAATTGAGAACGATAACAGGTCTCCTCATGAGCCACTGTCCCCTAAAATATCATCTCAAGAAGATGAAATTAGTGGAAGATTCCACCTTACTGTCTGTGCCTACAGGATGAAGAAAAGGCTGAGCACATTCTGTGTGAATGGGACGCCCTTGAAGTGCTTCGTAAGAAGTATATGATTCCTATGGATCTATACAGGTTGTGATGAGGAAAAGTTTCACATACCTCAATATCATAATAAAAATAGATTGTTAATTAAATAGAAATATTAAAATATTACCTTGTCATCAACATTCATATAGCGATTGTATATGGCTGAACCAACATCAGTAATAGTGAGCAAAAGAAAAACCAATAATTGAAAAAAGGCAAACTGCATTTCGGACCAATTCTGTAACAAATAATTAATCAATTAACTTAAAGATAATAAAAGAATTTCCTAAGTATTGTAATAATAGATAATATCCGCTTATAAAAATATTACTCAGATTATAATTTAATTGCTCAAACATTTCTTTATTGTGTTATATGTTATGCTTAATTATTAATATAAAAGTATTAGAGACACTTTAAGCAAAAAGAAATTATATTCAGAACAGAAGGTAAAATGCCCAATGCATAAAAAAAAGGTAGAGCATGTGATCCAAGTAATTAGGTTAAACATAACATTTGAAAAAGAAATATATACAAAGAAAGATTTAACTCCAACTGCTACATCATTTCCCCTAGTGACAACGATGAACAATATCTATATGGAGGTCTGACAGTCCTTGATAATGTCCTTATGACTCTTGAGGCGTGGGGATCCGCAAAATGGATTCTTGTAACTTTTTTTATTTTATGAGAAGATTCGTGAATAGGATCTTCTGCCACTGTATGTGCCAGCTTGAGTTGATCTCTCGACGCCATTCACTGTTGTTATTCGAACCATGTGTAATGGGCTAGCTCAAGGGCTGCTGGGACGGCATAATCCCATGGACTACTATTGAGCCCAAATACGTAAACTGGTCTACATTTTCGAAGGCGAACGGTCCAATTGTTAATGGTTTCTTGATAGAATTATCTGCTTCCGGGCCAGCTCTTATATACTTAATTTTTTCTTGATTTATAACTAGCCCAATATCCATAGCTTCTTCCATTAATCTAAGAAAAGCTTCTTTTAGTGCATTTAGAGATCTAGCAACTATGTCTAGATCGTCTACATATCCAAGGACGTGTACCAACCTATCATAAATTGTTCCGGTAGTTTCTAATCCAGCTCTTCTTATTATCTTCTCTAAAGCAAGATTACAGAGTAGGCGCGCTAGGGCATCGCCCTGTCTCAATCATCTCTTTGTCCTGAATTGAAGGGATAAATCTAGTTAAACACGGACTGCACACTTAACATCATCTATTGTAATTTGAATTAGGTGTATGAGCTTTGCTGGGATTCCAAAGTCACGCAGGGCTTCATAGAGCTTTGGCCTCTTAATGTTATCATATGCGCTTCGGAAATCTATAAAAAGGTGGTGGGTGATCATTTTATATTCCTAACCTTTTTCCAGAATTGTGCGGAGCCCAAATATTTGATCTACCATCGATCTACCTCTTTTAAATTCACACTGATATTTGCCAATTTCTCGCTCACCAAACGGAAGGAGTTTCATAAAGAGGGCATTAGATAGTACTTTATAGACACATTGCAGGAGGGTAATGCCACGATAATGGTCACATTCCAAGATGTCCCCCTTCTTGTGAATTGGACATATACTAACTTTTCTCCAATCCTCAGGTATTCCATCTCCAATCCAGATTTATATAATAATATTATGTATGGCTTTATAGAGTCTTTCACCGCCCTGTTTCAAAAGCTCTGCTGGGATTCCATCATCACCTGGGACTTTGTTGTTTATAAGTTTATTAATTGCCTCTATGACCTCGAATTCTGGAGGGCCAATATATTCTTCCTCACCAGTTTAGATGTCTGTTACTCCTTCAGTCCCATCATCTTCATTTAACAATGAGTCAAGGTGCCTCGCCCATCTGGATAATACTTATGTCACATCAGTTATCAAGAAACCGTCCTCATTCCTACATGCTTTAATACGAAGTTTGAATGGAACTTTACCAAGCGATAAAATATCCTTACATCTATTTTTTCTAATCGCTGCAACTCCCACTGCTTTTTCTTTCTTCTATGGGTTGCTTTTTCTTCACGTCGTCTGGCCCTATATTCCTCAGAGGACAGCCGCCTATGCTTTTTCTGTATCATGTTCTTATAGGCCTTGTTCTTCAGGTCAGTGGCAACAGCACATTCACCATCAAACCAGGGTGATCTTTTCATTCCTTCCGCTATTCCTAGAGTTTCCTTAGCCACACTTTTAAGTATCTTCGAGCAGACAGTTCATTAATCATGAGCTGGCCACTCGATTATTGATCCTGTGAGGAGTTGGTCCAATTTCTCCCTATATGCGCTGCTTGTTTCGGGCTCCTTCAGCTTAGACGTGTTTATTTTTTCCTGTTTATTGCCTCATAACTTTCTTGTATTTGATAATCGTGCTCTTATTTTGGATATCACCAAATAATGGTCTGTATCCATTTTTGTACCTCTAAACGTTCTGCAGCTGATAAGGTTCAATTTGTGCCGCGCACTGATTAAGACATGATCTATCTGATTAACCACAGATGACCTCCACGTTCCCTTTGAATATTTTTCCAGGAAATATAGTGCTTCCAATCACAAGATTTTTTAACGCCGCAAAGTTAATTAATGCACGACCATTTTTGTTTGAATTTTCATGAAGGCTGTATTTTCCTATTGGTCTATAAATAGATTCCTTCCCTATTTTAGCATTAAAATCTCCAAGGACTATTTTAATATCACTTTTATGGCAGCTATCTACAGTTCGATCCATAAGGTCATAGAAAGTTTCTTTGTCCTCTCCAGATGAAACCTCTGTCAAGGCAAGACAGTTAAAGATAATAAAATTTTCCCCTGATTCTCCGGACGCAAATGCGGTGGTTGACTGGCATGAAGCCTATCACACAGTCTTTAAATCTTCCCCTAATCATAAATCTCCTTCCAAATGTATGATGTTATCCTTGACAGCTGTAATATATAGTATGAAAACGCTTCTCAATAAGTCCCTTTCCCTTCCATCGTACTTCTTGGATTACGGCGAGGTCTACATGGTATCTGTCCAGTTCAGATAGGAGTAGCTGAAGCAACTCCAGTCGGTGTAGGGAAAAAATATTCCACTGTCCGATATTTAAGTCCAGTTGGCGAATCATGGGTCGTTTTCCATTAATCAGTCCGGCTAGTTCTATTTGAGTTTTATGATTTATTTTAATTTAAGGGGAGTGGACAATCAACCCGATCTGCCCCCGAGTCAGGTGGAGGAGCTGCCTCCTCTGAGCATCCTGACTTACTCCCATATCTGGAGCGGCTGCCTAGGGAAGGTGACCCTAGGGTGTATTACTGTACATGACCTTAGACTGTAATGTGGGGGTGTTGTAGTAGTGTACTGTTCTGGTGAGGTGTGCATGGTTTAATGAATTCGGGATCTTGGTGGTGTTACTCAGCAAAGATGTTCATGCCTGGACCCTCCCTGAGAAAAGGATTAGAACTAGGAGATCAAAAACCATCCCAACTCCTTCAAGATACGAAAGCTCTTTGTGGTGCATCGAAAGATATAAACATCGGAAGATATCATTAAACATTTATTCATCCAAAGGCCTGTTACTACTCAGGCAATCTTGCAGGTTTTGGGGCAAGATTTAAACACTATAAATGACATTGCTGATAAGATTTCAGAAGCACACCTCAATCTATAGCTTATGCTGCTGCTCCCTCCAAGATGCACAATTGTTCAGAACTCAAACTAGAAGTATAAGCTCTTGAAAATGAAGTACATAACTTGTCTGCTACCTTTTGAAAAACTAGATTGCCCATGATGACTCCGAATGGTATTGGTACCATAAGACGCTTGGTAAACGCACTGAGCGATGCCAGTCTCCTTGTACTTATAATTTATAAAGCTAAAGGGGCAGACATCAGCGGCATACTCTGTATCTTTTATCCTGCTAGCAATACTAAAATTGCTGAGTACCGTAATCGCCAATTAAAATTAGATTTTGGTTTATACAAAAAGTTCTGTTGCTCTTTCCTCATTGCTGATGTATCTAAATCCATTTTAGGGTCTGATTTTATCGTTCATTTTAATCTTTTGTTCAACCTACAAGGACAAAAAATTATTGACGGGGAACCAATTCTTCCTCTTCGCACCAGCATTCAACATTGCAATTCAGAATTTCCCCTTTCACTAATTTCTATCGACCCATCTGACAATTTAAAAATGCTACTAAAAAAAATATGGACTATACACACCACCCATGTATCAGGAACTTTCTAAAATTAAACACACAACTCAACACCGGATAGTAACGAAAGGAAGCCCGGTGTTCGTAAAACCCAGACGACTTTTGCCCAACAAACAGTAGATAGCAAAGAGTGTTTTCGATACTATGGAGTACAAATAAGATATCTCTTGAGATCGGCCAACGAATACGGAAGGCCAACTGCTGCTATTTTGGACTGAGAAAACATCTTGGCAATTAGGCCCTGTCTTGTCAGACCAAGTGCCATCTTTATAAAACACTCATACGACCAATGCTAAAGTATGCTTCAGAGACGTGGACCCTAAGATGTAAAGATGAGAAAGAACTTCTTATATTCGAAAGAAAGATTTTGTGCCGTATATTTGGACCCGTTAAAAACTAAGGGAACCAGTGGCGGAGGCGCTATAATGGGGAGATATATGAACTCTTTGGGGAAGTAAACATCATACGCTTTATGAAATGTGGTCAGCTGAGATGGGTGGGCCAGGTATCAATAATGAATGAGGAAGAAATCCTCAAGAAACTGCAAGTAGGGAAGCTGGACCGGTCAGGAAGAAGAGGAAGACCAAGGCTGAGATGGGAGGACGCTGTCACCAGGGATGACCAGACACCTTTAAACGTGCAAAATTGAAAAGCGGCTGCACAAGACCGAGTCACCTGGTGAAGGCACATTGAGGAGGCCAAGGTCCACATCGGACTGTAGTGCCATTGAAAGTAAAGTAAGTTCTAACCCTGATAATAATTTTCGAATTGTTGGTTCGTCTGTCTCACTATTCTTTTTAATTATGACATCTTTAAGAAGTTTATAATCTGATTCAGGATCCGTAGACCTCAGAACATTGGCAATTGTCCTGAAGGTCTCATTCTCCAGGACTGACAATAAGAGATTAAACTTGGCTTATTCATTAGTGATTTTTACAAGCTCGAAATGTGAATCAATTTGTATGAATCTCAGATCAGCGTCTAATCTGCAAAATTGGAGTAATTTAACTAAAACATGGCTTATTTATTATGAGCCTCATTTTGGAGAAAGACTACTCTTACGCATATTTGAACCAAATCTACAAGAATATTGTAGTGCAAAATATTTGAGCGCAGAAAAATTTCCTGATGGCAAAAACTGCCAGATTTTACCGTAAACTGCTGAGGATTTGAGGGATTCCTTCACTATTTCCCATTCTCACTTTCAAGAATCACATTATTTTGGACATCTATGATTTCAATTTGTAAGCCGGGAGAGTACTCACCTAACTCTTTAAGAGTTATAATGAAAGCGTTGATATATAATTGACAAAGTTTGTTCTCTCCTTTAAAATAATGAGATCTTCTTTCAAAAGACTCTCGTAGATGGTCTTAATTCTTTATATCTTCTATAAATTTGCTGTTAGTATTCTTTATGTGTTCATCCATGGCGACAATCTGTGCATAATTCCATACAATCTATACAAAATTCCATTAGGACAACCTAACCTATGCATTCCACTTAACACCTTTCAGCTAAATCTTCTATTGATTCACTACAAATAACACAATTATGATAATAACAACCACAGAGCGATATTATGATATCATTGGCGCAGGTCGAACTGCTGCCTATCACTGGCAAGACTTAACAACAAACAGTAGAGCTACATTAATAATAATAATAATAATAATAATAATAAAAGGCTTAGCGAACCCGGAGGTTCGATGCCGATACCACTAATCGTTGTCTACAAATCTCGGTCCACCGACTACCGTCCAAACCCAAATTCATTAGATCACTCTTAATACTATCCTCCCACCTACGTTTCGGTCTACCCCTCGGACGTTTACCAATCGGCTCAGCGTTTATTAACTTTTTAGGAATTCGTTCGTTACTGAGCCCAACAACCTTGCAAGCCCATTTCAACCGTTGCGATGATATCACTTGCATTATATTAACAGGGTGCATGCCCCGCAATTCCGCGTTGTGTAATCTCCTAAATTCTCCAGTTGACTCATCCTTTTTCGGACCAAATATTTTACGCAGTACCTTATTCTCGAATACTTTAAGGCGTTGTTCGTCCTTTAAGGTTAGCGGCCACGTTTCACACCCATACAGATGATTTGGTATTATTAAGTGAGGACGCGGAAACTATAATAATGAATACAACAACGTTGATGACAGTTGGGAAAGAGGTTGGCCTCAAAATAAATACGGATAAGACGAAATATATGGTTAGCAATAGAAACAGAAACTGTAGGCAAGATAATGGTTTTGTATATTCTAAGTTTTAAGTTTCTGGACAAAATGCGCGACCTAAGTAATGCTGATACCGAAAAATAACAAGCATTTCCCGCCTTTAACCGCGCCTTTATTTCCTCTTGAATTTCGTTTTTTCTAGTAATCACAGACCCCAAATACTTAAATTTCTCAACGTGTTCAAAACTATTTTCTCCTATATCTATATCCTCAAAATCGCCTCTGTTTCTATTGCTAACCATATATTTCGTCTTATCCGTATTTATTTTGAGGCCAACCTCTTTCCCAACTGTCATCAACCTTGTTGTATTCATTATTATAGTTTCCGCGTCCTCACTTAATAATACCAAATCATCCGCAAACCCGAGCACGGATATTTTACCACCCAGATCTAAACCCCTTTCGGTACGCATTATCTTTCTAATGACATACTCTAGTGCTAAATTAAATAGGACAGGTGAAAGGGAACCGCCTTGTTTTAACCCCGAGCGAACTTCAAATTTCTCCGAAAAATAATTACCGATTCTAACTTTATTGAATGTTTCGATCATACACATCCCTACTAGATTTACTAACTTCTTCGGTATTCCCTGCTCAATCAAAATGTTATACAGTCTCTGGCGATCAATGGTATCATAAGCCTTTTTGAAATCCACAAAAAGCTGATGAACTACACCGTTGAATTCTAATTTTTTTTCTAATATTTGCCGTAAGGAAAATATTTGATCGATAGTTGATTCCGTCTAAAACCACATTGGTAGTCTCCGATAATTTCCTCGGCATATACCGTGATTCGACTAGTTAGTATCAACGAGAATATTTTATAACATACCGGGAGGAGTGATATTCCGCGATAGTTATTACACTCCGTCCTCGGACCTTTTTTGTGAATCGGAATAAGTATAGATTCTTTCCATTCTTCGGGCATTTTTTCATTTTCCCAGATCTTTTTAACCAAAAAATGTATTTTAGAAACTCCAGCTTCACCGCACACTTTTATTACTTCACTGGAAATGTTGTCGATTCCCGTTGCTTTATGAGATTTTAATTTTCCGATGGCTATTTCGACTTCCTCCTTACTCGGTTCTTCAATTAACGGTTCAGCACTCTGATATTCAGAAGGAGGAGATTGATTATTATTTCCCGAATTCAAAATATTTTCAAAGTGTTTTTTAAATTTATTCACAATGTCCCCCGGATCGGCCAAGATATTGTTATTTTCATCTCTAATTCCATTCATTGCGGGTTCAAACTGTTTACGCGATCTGTTTATACCCTTGTACATGTCTCTTAGGTTGTTTTCAATTCTATTAGTTTCTATCTCTATTATTTTGTTTTTAAGATATTCTCGTTTTTTATTTTTGAGGATTATGGACGTTTCATTCACCAAGGCTCGGAGGTTAGCAACATTGTTATCGCTTGGATTATTCAAAGCTTTTAATTTCGCGGCTCTTCTTTTTTCGCACAAGTTTAGACAATCATTATCGAACCACGGTTTGTTCTTTTTATTGTCCCTTTTTCCAAAACACAAATTACTTACCTCTTTAATCTTATCCCTAATTCCGATCCATAGCTTGTCTACATCTTCGCGATCCTCATCTAAAGATTCCAAGGCTTCAAACCTATTCTTGATTTCTACCGCGAATTGATTTCTAATTGAAGGGTTTTTCAATTTATCTAGATCAAAATTTTCGGAACAAATATGGCTTTCTTTCCTTTTTTTTATATTAAGTTTTTGTCGAAGTTTCGCGATTACTAATTCATGATCTGATCCACATTCTGCCCCACGATAAGACCTCACGTTAATTATACTATTTTGCCATCTTTGTTGTATCAAAACATGATCAATTTGATTGCGTGTTTGTGAATCCGACGATGTCCACGTATAATTATGAATATCCTTATGTTTAAACGTAGTATTTTTGATTGTTAGGTTTTTCGAGATAGCAAAGTTTATTAGACGGATCCCATTATCATTACTATGTTCCTGCAAACTTTCTTTACCGATCGTCGGGTAGTATACTTCTTCCCTTCCCACCTTTGCGTTTGCGTCCCCTAATATTATCTTCATGGAGTTTCGAGGTAGTTTATCATAAACCCACTCTAGTTTATCATAAAATCCGCATTTAACTTCATCATCACTGTCTTCGGTAGGGGAATGTATGTTTATCAGCGCGATTTTAAACCACCGCCCCTGAAATATGCCAGATTCCTATCACTGAAAAATTTAATGTCCCTCAATGCGGAGAGCAATCTATTCCTAATTAGAAATCCAGTACCTAAACAATAATTACCGCTCCCACCGTACCAAATAGAATAGTTCCCTTCTGTTAACGAACCCTCCCCTGGCCACCGAACCTCTTGCAGTGCCACGATATCTACATTGTATCTCTTAACCTCGTTTGCCACCAATTTTAACCCACCCGATGTATTCAAACTTCTTACGTTCCACGTCCCTATACCTAAATCTCTAATTTTCAACTTGCGCCATGAATCCCCTGAAGCAGTCCCCACCCAGAGACCCGAACGGGGGACTAGTTTACTTCCGGATAATGAGCGTTTTACCTCAGAGAGATCCATGACTTTTTGTATAATAATAATTATTATTATTATATTTTTTCCTTTGTTCTCTCAGATTCCTGGAGTTGCATCTACATCCCGGAAAAATAATCAAGGGAATGCAGATGATTTCACTTATTTAAAAATTTTCTAACAATCCTGCAGGTATCCAGCAAAACTGCCTTCTGGGCTAATTTTAATTTTTCTAAATCCAGGCCAAGGTCTTCCGTACCATCTCTTGTGCTTTTGAGTATTAGTCCATTCGAGGAAATGACTAGTGGAGTCACCACCACTTTTACTAGATGATAAAGAGATTTCAACTCTATGGCAAGTTCTTGATACTTTCTAATTTTCTCAGCCCTAGTGGTCAATAGGTTGGAATCACTTGGGACGGCTACATCTACTATTCTGGCCACTTTTTTTATTTTGTCTATAATCAAAATGTCCAGACGGTTATGCATTACCCTATGATCCGTGATTATTTTCTCATCCCAATAAACTTTAGCATTATTATTTTCTAAAAGTTTTTCTGGGATATATCTATAATAGGGCACCTCAACCTCATCTTTGCCAAGAAGCCTTAATGTTCTGCATATACTTTGGTGGTATATTTTGGCAACATTATTATGCTTAATTAAGTAGACCGTCCCAGCCAAAGTCTCGCAACCATTTGTCACATGTTGAATAGACTCATGTGTCCTGGAGCAAAGGCGATATTTATCTGACACCGAATTTTCCTTCAGAATATGTCTTCTATATGCCCTTGTCGCAATAACCTGATTTTGGATAGCTATTGCAAAACCTTCAGTCTCACCAAATAGTTGCCCAACCCTTAACCAATGAACTGAGAGCCTATCATCAATCTCAGGCTCATTATTATTTATTATCATTATTATTATTATATTATTATTATTATTATTATTACTATAAATTGTTTATGAGTATTATATCAATTTCCTTTAATTGATTGTAATTATTATATCAAATTCCTTGAAATAATTATGCACACTAAATATTTGAAAAGAAAAGTTAAAATTCCTAGAGTGTAATCAATTTTCTATTATAAGCTGATCTATACTTAATTTGTATAAGATTCAATATATGTAAATAAATTGAAAATAGATACTCAGTAATAAAGGGATTCTTTTCTTTCTTTTTTTTTTAAATTTATTTTTTGTTTTCAACTACAATTATTGCAATCAATTTAATGTATATTTCACTTATTATATATTATAGAATTTGAAATACAAATTAATTAATACAAGTACTGTTTGAATAAACAATTGTCCACTGTAATTGTTTAATATTCCATTAAATAAAGTGCAGACAAAAAATTATTCTAATAATGAATATACTATAACATGAAACTGAAAAAAATCTCTGTGAAGAAAAATATGAAAATTCTAAGCCAAATTTATTTATAAAAACATAACTTAGCTAATATAGTATAGGTTAAAGATAAATTAAAAGAGTGTAGTTAAAAGAGTGTGAGTAGGTTAAAAGATAAATTAACTTAGCATATACATGTTATTTGATACTGTCACACATTAGTGACATTCAAATACAAATGGTTAAAAATTACGATATATTAAAAATGTTAGGTTCTCCTTCAACAAATTTCTATGGGTATGTTATTAATATTTACATTGTAAGACATATTAGGTCATCCCATAAGTAATGTCGGTTTTTAAAAATCTGTCTGTTTATGTTGATATTACTAATCCCTCCTTTACAATTGAATTGTGTTTACATGTTTTGTTTATTATTACGTACTTTATATTGAGCATTACGTACTCTTCTATTTATCATGTTTTTGTTGGAGAAAATTAGTTAGTCTGAGCTGAAATTTCATCACAGAAACCATTTATGCCATGTTATGCTTTGGGAATTCGATAAAGGAGAAAATGCTGCTTCAACTTATCGGAAACTTGCAGAAATATATGAAGAAAATATCATTAGTGAATGGCAAGTGCACAGAGATGGTTTGAAAGGTTTCGAGCGGGAAACCGCAAACTTGAAGACAAGCCTCGGACACATCGACATATAGAACTTGACGACGAACTCCTGCAGGCTACTGTTGAAGACAATCCTATAATAATAGTTGAAGAATTAGCAGAAAAACTTGGTTTGGCACATTCTATTGCCCATCGTCATTTGCCATCAGATCCATTTTAATTGAAATTTCAGCACAGACTAACTATTTTTCGCCAACAAAAACATGAGAAATAGAAGAGTATGTAATGCTACAATAAATAAAATATGTAAAAACAATTCAATTGTAAAGGAGGGATTAGCAATATTAACATAAACAGACAGATTTTTAAAAATCGATGGAATGACCTCATAACTGTGGTTCATTAACTTTTGAAAGAGAAAAGGCAAACCAAACTGGTGCTACCATGGTGGCTGTTGTCTACAGGGATGTATGGTACTTCAGTCTATCTAATTTCTCACAACCATGATTTCAGATTCTAGACTGGGCCACCATTTCTTTATTCAAGTAGCTATACTTTTATTCTTAGGTGAGAGGACCCCATTCCACATCTTAAAACTTATTCTAAACCTAAGAGGTAATTATAGACATAACAATTACATAAAAAAACGCAGTTAGATTCTGGATCTCTTAAATTATATCAGGAAATTTTTTAATTGAATTATATTCATAAAGAAAATAGGTTAATAAGAAGCTAAAATCAAATGTTATAACCTCTTACTAATAAGAACATACCATAATTATCGATGCAACATGAGCAGTAATTATTGCATAAACACCACCAGATGCTCCAGCTAAATACACCTTAGGATCAGTGATTGAGGTACTAAGAGATCCAGCCACTACTCCAGATATATAAACTATAAGAACACGCCACCAGCCATGAACCATTTCAAGAGGTACACCAAGTAAAATCTGCACAACTACATTAACGACCAAATGAAAAGTCCTAAAAAGCAAGTAAAATTCATTCATCAACTAAAATTATATTTATTTAATTGTAAACCATAAAATACAAGAATAAGATAAAATCATGGCAACCTTTATTTATACAATCACCATATTATAATATCCCTTCACCCTATACAATCACCATATTATAATATCCCTTCACCCTATAAAGTCAGTTGTTATATGACTGAAGAAATAAAATAAATATAGAATCAGAAAACATTTAGGATATATGTATGTGTATATAAGTACATACACATACACACACAATAATAATAATAAAAAAATAATAAAAACCCAAAGGTTCAATGCCGATACCACCAATCACTGTCTGCATACCTCGGTACACCAACTGCCATCCAAATCTAAATTCATAAGATAACCCTTAACGCAATCCTCCCACCTATGTTTCTGTCAACCTCTCGGACGTTTACCAGTTGGCACAGTGTTAATTAACTTTTTAGGGATTCGTTCAGTACTGCGCTCAACAACTTTACAAGCCCAATTCAACCATCACAATGATATCACTTCAATTATATTAACAGGATGCTTCTTCTTCTTCGATAATCTCTTCTACCTTACGGTGTAGAGATGTTTGCACAAGGAATGCCATCTGTCTCTGTCAAGAGTTGCTCTCCTGGCTTCAGGCCATCCGTCCCCTTTTCCTTTTATGATATTAGGAAATACTAAAACATTCTCAATATGTTCAAACTTATTCTTTTTTATATCAATGTCACTAAAATCACCACTGTTTCTGTTGCTCAGCATATATTTTGTCTTATCCATATTTATTTCGAGACCAACCTCAGCAACGTTGTTGTATTTCGTTTTATAGTTTCTGTGCCCTTACTTAACAATACCAAATCATCCACAAGCCTAAGCACGGATATTTTGCCACCCAGATTTGAACCCCTTTTGGTACTTTTCATACTCTAGTGCTAAATTAAATATGGTAGGTGAAAAGTGAAACAAACAAACAAAAAAAACACTCACACTCACACTCTCACACCTTTCATCTGTCCTATTTCATTTAGCACTAGAGTATATATGTATATACAAGGAACAGAAAAAGGATTTTATTGTGGGAATAAATCCTCCCTTAAGAATAACAAAAATGTACAAATAAAACAGAAAACATTTCTGGCCAAAAGACTACATAATAAAAATCAATTAGTATTTGCAAAACTGCCAATAAAAATAAATTCTTCTCATGAAAAAAATTTGAAGTGAACAAAACTAAGAGAAAATAAAAACATATAAAAATAATAAATTGAATCACAAAGTTGAAGGACACATTAAAAACCATCATTACTTTTGATCAATATTTTAATCTTAAATTAAAATTTCATGATTAGAGAGCATCTGTTTGGAAAGAGGGTGTTGGAAAAGGAGAGATTTTAATGATGACAGGTAAGAAGTATGGCAAATATTAGAAGGGAAGGAATTCCAGAGGGTAGTGGAGCGGGCAAGAAACGAACGTTCGAATATTTTATTTCTGTGGAAAGGGGTATAGAGGTCAGAAAGGTGCGTTTTTGTTTCCTGAGGATTTGAGGATTAGGAGGCTGTCGATACAGGAAGGGTTTCCCGTACTCTTCCTACATCTACTGTAGGAGTAAAACTTGGGGGGAGAGTATGAGTGAAGCTGTAGATGTAGGAAGGGTGCTGGGAGTTGATGGTTAGTTATAGGAAGGATCCGAGGAAATATAGTCAACGGGTGGAGGGGATAAGCCACTTTAACTCGCAGTAAAGGTGGGATACACGAGACCCCCTTGAGGTATCAAAGGTAAATCTTAGAACGAAATATCAGGAAGTTCATGATCATATGGCAGATGTGCTGCTGAGAGTGCACAGGGATGTGGAGGGGAAGGCGGAGAAGTATGTCATGCTGATCTTGTTTGGCATATCATCCGTCTTCGACAGCGTCTGGTGACGTTTCGTACTCCAATGGTTGCAAGAGTTCAACACTCCCAGCAACCTATACTCTCTCGTAAGTAGCTACCTCAGTGACAGGATCGTCAAAATGAGACGTAACTATTTTATGAGGCAGAGAGAAGAATCAAAAGGGGATGCTCGCAGGGATCGGCTTTCCAGGCTCTTTGAAAAAAGTATTCGGCCAGTTGCTGGGGAACTAAAAAGCAAAGGATTCCTTGCCATGGCCTACGTTGACGACCTGGGCCCTATTTCATAATGAAGTACGAGTGCAAGTAGAACTATAATTAGGGATTGATCCTTCTATACCATCATACGTATGTCAACTTAGAATTATAATATACTACGCATATGACACCACACTTTTTAAATATTTTTAAATTTTAAAATATTTAATGCCTAGTAAATCGTAGATCTACTTGCACTTGAACTTTTGTACTTTATTATGAAATAGGGCCCTGGCAGTCATTGTGGCTAAGAACAGCAGAGCCAGATTAAAGATACAAGCAAAGAGGTGCGCCAGTCTCGTAGCGGAGTGATTTTATCCACTATGCATTCTCATGAGTTATTCACTTAGAAAGGTGAGCAGGTACTTCCAATCAATAATCAGTCCATATTTGTTGAGCACATGCTCCATACACTTAGTAAAATAACAATTAAAAGAAATGTCAAATAATAATAAAGAAAATTAGTTTTGAACGAAAATTGGTTTACAATGAATAATAATAGAAAATTTAAGTATTTCATTGTGCAATTTCTATTTATTCATATCGAACCAGAACACCTGCTCAGTTTTTTGAGGAATGAATATGTGCTAAGTTCTATTCACTTCACCTATTTTCTTAACACTATCTTCTAATAATGAAAAACAGTAAGTAACCACATATTATTTATCGTGTTCAGTAACTTCTTTCTTCTTTTTTTCCTCTCAATACAACATATAATGATTTCATCTGAGGTTTATTTGCTTTATTCTGAAAGTTTGATGATTACCACTAATGGATTGGCAGCAGCCGCTCAATATTTTTTTCTAATCCATGATATTCATGGAAATAAATGTAAGGAGTAGGGGTTTGACTAAGTCCAACTACCAGAGATTTCTTGTATAATTTGAGAACGTTCGGCCAAAATTTAACATGTGTGTCTTTCACTTAGGTTGGGGCAATTTCAATATGAAAATACGTTTTTATATTAAGTATATATAAACCTATAATTTCAGATAAATTTGTCCGTCTATCTGTTCCTGACGAGGTAAAGGTCGCAATTTATAGTGGCTTGAATTTGGGAACAAACTCACAATTTGGTTTTTGACGCAGTTCCAATGACGCAACTCATCAGCACCAGTGTCGCATGTCGCTGAATTACCAAAAAAAGTTGTTTGGTATCCATTGCCGAATGAGTATCGCTTAGGAATCGAATGAAATCATTTCCCTGTCTCAATCTTTAGCCCTTATGGAGAAATCACTGTTTTTGTCTCCAGCGAATCAGCCCACACTGCATCCTTTACATCGCTCGAAGATATACACTTATACTCAGGTATTTTTCTTTGGCATTTCAAGAACGAACATTTGTAATTTCGAACATTTCGGTATTTATATGAAAAGATGGATTAATTTTGTTGAGTTGTCTTGCTAGGAATTCGAATTCGAAAATGGGGACCTTTGCAAAACTAGCCTGATGATTTGCAAATAAAAAACAGAATATTTTGTGTATTGATAGTTTGATGTATTGACTGTCTGGTATATCAGGAAGGAAACTGTCGGGGTGGCGGTCAAGAATACCGCTTAGGGGCCCCACTTGTCTTGATCCGCCCCTACTTGGGCCGAATTTTTTTTTTACAGATTTGGCACCGAAATCACAGGTCATTCAGGATGATCCTCAGAGCTCTATATTACCCTCTGCCATTTTGAAACGAAATGGTGGCCAATTAGAGTTTTCATTTGCCCATATTTCGGCCTTTTATGAAGATATATGAAATATATAATGTGTTTGCCCAGCTAGCGATACTACCTAAAGTACTGTCACCATGTATAATAGTGAAACAGACCAAGCCGAGAAGATGTACAAAGCCTCAAGTCTTTGAAGTTTGATGTTCTATACGATCTATATTCCAAGAAACTGAAGATTATGCACATTTTTGAGTTTTAAAAGTGAATTTGCTCACCACGGCTGTTTTCCCAGTTTTTCTTGGATCTCTGACATCCAGAATTAAAAAATTTCCAGATTTTTCCTGGTTTTCCAGGTTGCTAGACACCCTGATCTTGTTAAAGATGTGGCAGCAATAAAATATTCTTGCCAACGGACCCTTGATAATTTAAGTACTATCTTAAGTTGAATAAAATTATGTTATTCACACTAACCCAACATGAACGAACATGTAACTTAAAAATCGCCATATCTCAACTCTTCTATAAGGATTATAAATGAGCAACATAGCAGTGGGTCCATTGAAAGGATGTCCTCTTATTAATAAATCATAACTAAATAGGCTTATCTGAAAAAAAATAAAGATAAATTAAAAAGAAAAATCAATTAAATTAAAATATTAATGAAATTTTAAATATATAGTGGCTAAAATGTATTCTAGAGAGTAAAGGCTAAGTCTGGACTGGTCAAGCAATAAACTTATCATTAAATCAGTTGGAGAGGAGCTTTTCGTAATTGAAAGGCTGTTCGATTCCCCAGTAAAGTTGCCGGTTTCGAATAAATAAGGTAATTAAGGAGGGGAGGGAATTGAGAACGAATAAAAAATTATAATTAATAAGGAAAATTAGAGGAGCATGGAATTCCCCCCCCCCCAAAAAAGATCTAATAACTAAAATTGTCTTTAAAATTAATAAATAAATAAATCAACTTTCATAAAACAAATCCCCCAAAAAATAAGCAAGTATTAATTTGGTAAAAAAATATATAAAATAAATACAAAATTAATCTATGTTGAGATATAAGAAATACGGTGATATTCTGCCGGTATAGAGGAACAATAAAACCTTTTTGTGGGTAGGTAATCCTACTTCCAACGAGGTTACCTCAGTGGCATGATCGAAGCTGACTTCGGTGATCGATAAGCGCATATCGTTTTCCAATGAAGCAGGCTGTCCAGCTGTCAGCTGTCCTCTACAAAATGGCGACAAGCCAGTGAGTTGAAGATTGAAAAAACGTATTATGTGTGAGGTCAGTGTTGATATCACTAGCATAGACCTGGTACCCCCTGAATTCTCGCTCCAAACTGACAAGTGAGGCTTATCAGCCTGTTTGGGTTGTGCTTTAACCTCTGAATCACCATGAACAGATGACAATGCATCGCTCAAATAGTACAATTACATATCACAAAAGGCAATCTATTGAATTTATACTCCGTTAAGACATCGGTAGTTTGGAATCTATAGAAGTGCTGATATGCACAGTCTTCAGGGTCCAATCTTACATGGAGTCTGCTGACATGGCAATGCAGGGCTTACGGAAGGTAAGCATGACATCCTTTATTTCGGGCCTGTAAGCAGATGATCATTTAAGGGCCCATTTCTTGTTGTTGCAGATGCATCAAACACTCACAGCACAGGGGACGAAACTGCTCTTCAATCCTGTTTGGAACAGGGCATGTTGGCATGTCCTTACAAATCCGCTCTATCAAGATAGCCACAATGTTTAGTTCGGGAAGGGAAGCCTTTCATGGGGCTATAACGCAGGATGCTTCAAATTTGACCTTAGGTATGATTTGATTGCCAAAACCTACTAATTGATATTTGCTGCACGCGAGTGTCAAGTTTAATTTGTGAGTATTATCAAGTTTAATTCATCTGTTATGAAGGAATGTTGGGATCCACTATCAATCAGGATTCGCAAGTCATGCCAATAACCTTGATAATCACGAATCCTTGCTATTGCGGTGCCTAGATAAATAATTTGGCATTTCTTGACAAGAATGAACCCGAAGGTTTGGAGGGGGGCTAGCAAAGGCAGGTGCTGTATTTGAATTGGCAGCAGAGCCATGAGCAGGTTTCGGCCAGAAGCAGATAGGAGATGGACTGGCCTTCAGGCCTGATGAATCGGACGTTTGAGACTTCCTAGGAAAGAAATGTAAAAGGGAGTAATGTCTCCTACCAGTGCCGGGAAGATACCCGTGATAGACATTGATTTGAAAAATGACTAACACAAAATAGTTCATACATCAATTCAAACTTTTAATTCAGTTGCATCGTTATTGTGGAGTGATCATCTTAAAACGAGATACGCAATCATAAATTCGGTGAGATTTCTTACAAACTGGGCATTTTATTGGGTGTACTGATGAATCTGTTGTCATTAAAACCTGTCTCAAGCATCTACTGTACCCAGTTTTTGACTGTACTGTTTCTGATGCAGTACTGGTAAGAAAGGCCTCTGATTGCAACTTTATTGCCTGTCTCAGAACAAAGTCCACGAATTCTTTTCAAGTCGGTAGTTCAGTTTTAGAGTCATATTCTATCTCGAAGCCTTCCCTGGTTTTGTTATCTAATAACCTAAGTGCCAAAATACTTAATATAAACCCCAGCAGTTCACTTAGAATACTGATGCCTGGCAACCATGAGTGCAAAACTGTCTCCTGCAACTCTACATGTCCCAGATCTGTCAATATCTGACTGAGTTAAGTCAACAGCAGTGGTTTTTCCAAGAGACAAGGCCTCATAGACACATGACTCATAGGCACATACCTCATCCATTAATGTTTTGAATTATCCCTCAAGATATTAATTCTTCTAGCAAGCAAGTTTGTTTCAAGAAATGCTGTCTGAAATCTCTTGTGATGATTTATTGATAATTTCGAAGAACAATGACGACAAAGAACTGTTAAAATTATTGAACAATGCCAAAAAAAAAAAAAAAAAAATTACATCAGAATCACCTATTAATAATATTATTAGATACCTGGACATGAATATATACTTTGATAATAACAAAATTGAAACATTTTGGACAAAAAAAGAAAATAGCAGTGACACGATTCTAAATTACTATTCTTATCATTCGAAACTTCAAATTTGGAACACGGCCAAAAATTTAATTATGGAAGCAATCAAAATTAACCAACAATAGATTTTTAAAACGAATAAAAAATAATATTTTTTTAATTTTGAAAAATAATTTTTATCCGTATAGAGCAATAAATAATCTGTGGTTCAAATGCCTCAATGAAAAGGAAAATGAGAGTAAAAATAATAATAAAAAAGAAGTAATAGTTATTCACAATAATAATGATAAATATAACAAAATGAAAAAAAGATATGATGACCAATTATTTTGAAATAATTAACAACGAAAACAAAAAACACTATTAAAAAAGAAAAAAATAATGACACAAAAATCAAAAATATAAACAACAAGCAATTTCATAAATTGAAATACATTCCGAGAATTACGGATAAAATCAAAAAAGCTTTCATCAAATATGACCACAACACAATAAGTTCGGAGTTTATAATAATAACAAATTGAATAAATTTATCACTAACACAAAAGATCAAATTGATAAGAATAATAGACAAAATGTGATTTACAAAATTATTTGCCAACAATGTCCGGATTGATATTATATAGGGGAAACATCACAAAATCTAAAATCTATAATTGGTCAACATAGGAATAATGTCAAAAATCATAAAAACATAAATGCAACAGCATTAGCCAGACATAGTATCGTCAATAACCATAAATTTGATTATGATAATGCCAAAATTTTAAATATAGAGGACAACAATAAAAGTAGGAAATTTATTGAATCCATATATATTACTAAAAGTATAAAAAATGTACTAAATTTCAAGACGGATGTAAAAGGAATTGGTCAACATTATCAATAAAATTAACATAATAATTACAACTAAGTATAACCACATTAGTGATTAGCAAGAGTAGCCAATCCGTTTGAATGCCAGGAAAAACAGTCCACAGTTCAGTTTCATTAGAAGCCATGGGAGCAGACGTACGGTGCATCAAGATAATTAATTCATTGATATACTAATTATTCATAGATATAATTGTTGAATTGAGTATTGTGAAATTAACACAGAGCTTATTTTTTACAGGACATATAAAATTAATTTTATTAGGAAAAGTATGACAATAATCCAGATTTGGATTAAATAAAAAGTGATGAAGACAATATGCAGGTACCTATATTATGAAATAAATTTTAATTATAAATGTTTTATTTGGCTACTTCTCAATTATTTTACCAATAATGATGTTATGAGATGGTTTTAGTGAAGAAAAGATATGTAATTTTTTTAAATAGTAGTTGATGACAATAGAGAAAATTTATTTATTAAGATTTGTTTATTTTACAGTAATTATTGATAAAAATTTGTTGTAGATTATCGCATTATACTTGAAAATGGACTAGTTATGTCCAAAACGTCGTTAACTTAAGCCATAAAGAAAATAAAGGAAGTTTGAAAGGTTAGAAGTTTCCTGAAATCTAACGTATTCATAAATAAAAATATCCGATACGGACTGGACCAAAATATGTTGGGGGAGGAGCTTTTCGTAATTAGAAGGCTGTTCTCTTCCCCAGTGAATTTGCCGGTTCCAAATAAACAATGTAAGTAAGAGGGGAGAGGGAATTGAGAACAAATAAAAAATTTGTTGAATTAATAAAGAAAAGTAGAGGAGCTTGGAATCCCCCCCCCCAAAAAAATATTAATATCTAAAATTGTCTTTAAAATTAATAAATAAATAAATAAACTTTTGTAAAACAAACCCCTCCCAAAAAATATATGCAATAAAAACAAAATTAATCGATATTGAGATATCAGAAATACGGAGATACTCTGCTGGCATAAACAACAAAACCTAGTTGTGGGTAGGTAGCCCTACTTCAAAAGAGGTTATCTTAGGGGCATGATCGTAGCTGACTCAGTGATCGATAAGCGCATATCGTTTTCCCTTAACTCTCACTCCAGATTGACTAGTGAGGCTTATCAGCCTGTTTGGGTTGTACTTTAATCCTTTGAATCACCTTGAACGGACGACAATACATCGCTCAAATAGAACAATTTACATATGAGGGTAGGCTGAAAAATAATACATACACGCTTGTAGAACAGCATGCGCAGTTTGAAGGCCTTGCATTCATCTAGTGTATTTTGAGCTGAAGAAGTATGGAGACGTGTTCTAGTGCTATGTCAAAGCACATCAAACAACATGCTGTTATCGAATTTTTAACTTCTGGAAAAGTGACTCCTAGTGAGATTCATCGTCATTTAAAGGCTGTTTATGGTGACGATACTGTTAATAGGTCTACTGTTAATCGATGGGTAATAAACTTTTATTTATTTCAGGAGAAGTCGGAAGAATTTTTCAGTGACAGAATGAAAAAACTTATTACACATTCGGACAAATGTGTTAGTCTTAACGGTGACTTTGTTGAAAAATAAATATATGATTTTGAAGCTGAAGAATTGAGCATTAATGTACTTTTTGAGTGAGGAGGTTAAGACCCAGGTGATCAGCTCAGTAGATCAGCTGGAGGAAGGTGGATTGAACCCAGGGTTCAGTGGCTTCAGGGTTCAGTGGGTTCAGTGACTGGGTCACCAGTATAGTGAGCAAATTTACCATTAGTGTGGGTATAAAACTCTGCACTGGTAGTACAAATGAGCTCAAAAAGGCTGTCAGGGTAGGTGGATTCTTCCCTGGAGAGCGGATTCCAGAGGACCTATTTTTGAGGAGACTCAGGATCCAAAATGGTAAGACCCCAGATGTGGACAGTTGGACACTGATGGGCACTAAGGATGAGCCATCTGGCTTCTATGGGATTCCGCGAAACCAGCGTCAAATACCTGGAGGGGAGGAACATGATGGTAGCTTATGGCATCACCAAGGTACTCCTCAAGGTATTTGAAAAGAAGAAACCACTGAAGTCAGATGCAGGGAGTACTAAGGTGGTTGCTGAACAGAGTGTCCCCCAAGAGGGAGAGAAGGAGGGGACTATAACCTCTGCATCAGGCACGGAAGTAGAAGTTGGACCGGCTGCGGAGGGGTGCTCTGTGGCTGGGGCCGGGGGGCTCTCTCTACTCGGGCATACCTCTGGAGGGACCGAGAGAGGAGGAGCTCCCTGTCCCCCGCCGGGGGTCATTCCTCCAGGAGCCGGCTCACAATAACCATGGATTTCAAGCTGTTGCAGATCAACCTGCACCACTGCATTGCGGCCTGTGGAGTTCTGCAGCAGTATGTAAAAGGTAAGGATATAGATATTATTCTAATACAAGAACCTTACTTATTTAAGGACAGGATAAAGGGACTGGGCATACCAGGATACAGCATTATTGCTGCGCCAAGAAGGTCCAGGACTTGCATCCTGTTCAGGAACAGATTAAAATTGTTACCCTTATGGCATCACTGTTGTAGGGATCTGACAGCAGTGCAATGGTCCCTCACTGACGGTAATGAAGGGGAGAAGATTACGCTGGCATTGGTGTACCTCCCGTATGAAGAAGCAACTTAAGAAACTGATAGAGGGGTTAAGAAAAGGTTCATGCATAGCATCTTTAGATGCCAATGCACACCACAGCCTCTGGGGGAGCACAAATATCAACCAGAGAGGCAAGTATCTTTTAGATTTTATTGTTAGCAATGACCTTGAAATCCTAAATAGGGGCAAGGAGGCCAACAGAGTGAGAGCAGAGGTCATTGATATTACTTAAAGCACGAGATGCGTGAAATCTAGGATTAAGGGCTGGCAAGTTTCAAGGGAAGAGACATGCTTAGATCACCGCTATATCAGATTTTATTTATCTGCTAATAGCATGAAGGAGACTGTGTACAGAGATCCAAGGCGCACTAGCTGGGATGCATTCTATACACAGCTCAAGGAAGAGGTTAAGTGCTGTCCTAAGATTGTTAGGAATTTTTGGCACTTAGAATGTCTCAATTCATCGTTAACTGAGGCAATAATGAGATCCTACACTGACAACAATTGTGTGCGTAGGGTTAAGTCCAACAGGAATACATCCTGGTGGAATGATGAGCTTGGCAAGCTAAGAGCTCTTACTCGAAGTCTCTTTAATGCTGCCAAAAAATCAGGCAGATGGGACGCTTACAAATAAGCACTCACTGACTATAACAAGACTGTTCGCAGGACTAAAAGGGGAGCGTGGAGAAGTCTCTGTAACGATATAAATGATACACCATCCACGTTCAGGGTTAATAGAATTCTGTCTAAGCAGTCTGATGGGGGAGTAATGGAGACGGTCAGAGTTGAAGGGGGCTTCACTAATACTGACAAAGAGACCCTGAAAGTTCTGGCGTGTTCGCACTTTCGTGATTGTGAGCTGCTGGTTGAGAACCTAACTAATCCCACTGTAGATCAACACTTTGGTGGCAGGACTAAGTGGGCTGAAGCCAAAAGAATAATTAGTTATATGAGGGTGGAATGGGCAATTAACACTTTTGCACCTTTTAAATCTGCGGGTATTGATGGAATTTTCCCTGCCTTACTTCAAAAAGGCTTACCTGTACTAAAACCTTACATAATGGAATTATATAGGAGAAGCTTAGCACTTGCACACATTCTCAATAATTGGAGGGTGGCAAAGGTTTGTTATATTCCAAAGCCTGGGAAGGAGTCTTATGACAATCCCAAAGCATATAGATCTATCTGTCTGATATCCTTCTTGATGAAGGCTCTTGAAAAGATTATTGACAGGCATATTAGAGACACGGTTTTAGTTGAAAAGCCACTACATAGTGGACAATTTGCTTATCAGGCTAGCAAATCATGTGAGACCGCACTACATCATTTGGTCTCCAAAATAGAGGAAAGTCTAGCCGAAAAAAAAATTATGGCAGGCATCTTTGTGGATATTGAGGGTGCCTTTGATCACACTCCTTATGATACTATGGCAAAGCCTTAGAGAGGAAAGGGTAGGACCATTAGCTTCTGAATGGATTAACTCATTTCTGAAGGGAAGGCTACTCAAATCTGAATTAGGACATGCGAAGCTATGGATTATACCCATGCGGGGCTGTCCACAGGGATGAGTACTGTCCCCACTCCTGTGGAATTTGGTTGTGGCCACTCTGTTGACCAAACTAAGCTCTGCAGGATTTTATATGCAGGGATATGCAGACGATATCGCTGTTCTTATAGGGGGCAAATTTCCGCAGACTATCTCCGGATTGCACATAATAGTAAGGGACCTTCTGAAAGAATGGTGTAAAGATAATGGTCTTGGCATCAACCACCAGAAGGTTAACCTTTGTATCTTCACTAACAGAAGGAATGTGATAATCAGACCGCCACGTCTTGATGGCACTCTGATAAACATCTGCAGTGAAGTTAAATATCTAGGAATTACTCTTGTTAGTAAGCTAAAACGGCTTAGTCATATCAGTAAGATTAACACGAAGGCACTTCGCTGCCTATGGGCATGTAAGGGAGCTGTGGGCAAATCTTGGGGTCTAAAAGCCAAAATGGCCTTATGGCTATATAAGGTGGTGATCAGACCTATTGTATTATATGCTGCATTTGTGTGGTGGCATAGGATTAATGCTAGTAGGCCTCGAGCCATACTGGGCAGACTACAAAGGCTGGCGTGTCTTATGACAACTGGCGCCATGAGCACTACTCCCACTGCAGCAATGGAGGTCCTTTTGAACCTAACACCATTGCACCTGGAGATTGATGCGCAGCCACTTAGCACTGCTTATAGATTTACGAAATTAAGGACAAGATCCAAATCCCTGGTCTACCAGGGACATGGGACTCTGTTTAACAGGATTGATCAGGATGAGGTGTTGGCAATGCACTCTGACATTCAAGTAAAAAGCCATAAGGAGGGACACTATAGTATTAAGATCAGCAGAACTGACTCCCATGTACCATACAACGGAATTAACTGTTATACAGACGGATCCCTGACGGTACAAGGTTCAGGGGCAGGTATCTGGAGGATGGATAAGCCTAGAGAGGGAATGTTCATATCCTTAGGTAGGCATACCACTGTCTTTACTAATTACAGTCCACACAGCCAAGCTGCTATCGGGGCTTTAAGTGGTTATGCGACCCGGTCAAATTTGGTGGAGGAATGCAAAGTTAATCTTAACAAACTGTCTGAAACCAACAGGGTAAGGGTTGAATGGGTTCCTGGACACTCGGGAATTTTGAGGAATGAAAAGGCTGATCACCTTGCAAGGAGAGGCTCTGAGATGAAAACTAGTACACTAGAGCCCATATGTGGCATAAACCTTAGCTATGCAAAAAGGCGTATTAGAGTGGCTGTAGGCAATAAAGTTAAGAACTACTGGGAAAACACTAGGAAACTGATACACTCCAAACTGTTTTTAGATGGACCCTGCCCCAAAAGAAGTGAGATTCTTCTGTTTATGGATAGGTTTAACCTTAGGAGAGTGACGGGACTATATACAGGACACTGTCAACTGAATAAGGATCTCCACAACATGGGGCTAACTGAGTCACCGACATGTAGACTATGTGGGATGGAGGACGAAAAGGCTGTCGACATAATCTGTGGATGCGATGCTTTGACAAAGGTGCGGTACCTCCACTTTGGTTATGACCGGATCACTGACCCTAAGCTCTGCGAGATGATGGACCCGATGAGTCTACTCAGATTTGCAAAGGCTACTGACCTGTTTTAAATGGTTTAGGCCAGCGCACAATAGGCATCAATAGGCCGCGGTGCACATATGCTGGGTTAAAAAAAAAACTTTCATTTATTTCAGGAGAAGTCGGAAGAATTTTTCAGTGACAGAATGAAAAAACTTATTACACATTCGGAGAAATGTGTTAGTCTTAACGGTGACTTTGTTGAAAAATAAATATATGATTTTGAAGCTGAAGAATTGTGCTTTAATGTACTTTTTGCCCGATCTTGCTATTTCTCTTTGTTCGTGTTCTTCAAGCATGTGTGCATTACTTTTCAGCCTATCTTCATGCATTATAAATACATCCAGATACAAGAACTGCCTAAGCTTTGAACATTTCTAAACTTAAAACAATTTAACGAAAAACAAACAAAAAACCCAGCTTCTAATATCCTTTATCACTGGAAAAGAATCATAATGATAAAAAGTTAATGAGGTAATTTATCCGTGCTTGAACAAAATCCCTTCAATTAATTGAAGATATCCTGGCAAAAACTCTAAACAAATGATATAGCAAGAAAACTACAGAGAGAATTGTGAACTTCGATATAAGAGATTAATTGATAATTGATTATATTATTATTAATTGATATTTGATTTGAAAATAGCAGATGTTATGTGTTCACAAAGAACTAGGCTGTTTGGAACACAAAAACTTCAGTAGTAGAATCTTACCTCATACTAACCTAAGATCTAGTACTTATTTCCAAGTTTATCCACATAATCTAAACATTATACTGATTAATGGAACAGATAGTGAACTAATACTCATAAATTAAGCCATTCATACACATAAATGGACAGAATAACAAAGAAAGAGTTACAAAAATGCTGACAAATGCATTTAAACAAATTACCCCATGCCTTTTTTTTTTTTAATTTTACAATTCTTAAATTGTGATTAAAAGCTCAAAAATAAGCACTATATGCTAAGAATAATATCAGATAGTCCACAACTAAATCTAGGGATAGGGAAAAGTATTACGCAAATTACTTTATATTTTCATAAATTGATATATGGGTGATAAATATGAGTTAGCTTATCACCAGCCAACAGCTTTAGGGCATGAAAATACAAATTATCATCTGACCAGTCAACAATGTTTAATTAGGGATTGATAAATTATTTGCCACTTCTATAAATTTGTTTTATTAAAAACTAGTTTCGAATGTTATACATTCATCCTCAGTTCTAACGATTCCTCAGATCCTCAGTTCTAAACTATATTTTGAATTGCTTATTTTTGAATTTTTTTTTGTGTTTTTAGAACTGAGGATGAATGTATAACATTCGAAACTAGTTTTCAATAAAACAAATTTATAGAAGTGGCAAATAACTTATCAATCCCTAATTGGATTGATCCTTCTATACCATCATCCGGATTTCAACTAAAAATGTTTAAGCATCAACATAAGAATAAACTGATGACCAGTCAACAATGTATAAACAAAACATGGGGAGAACAAAAAGTTGCTTATACAAATTCAGGACAATTCTTACAGGGTAAATTTTAACCATAGTGTTATAGGAGAGTGGGTTCAACTTCCATTCTTACAGATCTTTATACAAATACATTCTCCATTAAAGTTTCTACAATAGTTTTTGTAAGAACAACTCTCCAAACTAATTGGCAATTGTGCCTATGTGACAAGAAGAAACAGGAATAATGGCCACTTAATTTTTGTAAGCAGACTGTTAGATAAACCAAGGCTAAATTTAATGAAACACAGAACACTAAAATGTTGACGGTGACAGTAGATAATTTAGATTTAATTGATGTTTTATCTAATTTGCACTCGATAGCAATTCTAGCACATATTGTATTAGCTTCATACAGTAAAGACATTTCAAATCATTAGTCCACTATAGGACACTTATTTAATGTGTATGTTTATAGTTCTATATACCTATATAATTTTTTTTACGTTCATTAATTTTACTTATTATGAAAGTTATATTCACTGATAACTAACCATGTTTTGTAATAATAGAATTAAGATACTAACATTAGCTTAAGTGATACATATGTATATACTTGTACTTAATGTGTTATTTTACAGAGGATAATATAAACATCATCTAAATAGAATTGGTTATTGGTCTCTCTATACTTGTCTCCATTTTGTTTTAGAAATTGATTTCAGGCTAATTAATTTGGCATAGAAACAAGGATATAAATTTTTCTCTTCTATATTAAATTATTCTAGAAGTTTAAGCAAACTCCTTTAAAGGAATTTCAAGATCCATTATGCAGACAGACAGAAATTGCTTTTATTAGAGTATAAGGTAAATTGATTGAATGATTGATTATTTAATAGCTTCGAAGAACAAAAATGGTATAATCAAAAATATGCAATAACTTACTAACCATTTACTCCACACCCATGGCTTTACAGCCTTATGAAAAGTTAGCCTTAAATGGAGTTATTTTCTTTTGATAGAACAACTTATTAGTTTAATCTAATCATAATAACATAATCAAAGTAATACTTTCATTGTTTTACAATTCTATGATGCCAATTTAACAATTAAATTAAGGCATACTTTAGTAGGTCAAATTCTATCAATAATGTCAACCAATCTATTTTTTTCTAACTTTAAGAACACAACCATATTATGCTGATTGTAAAATAGTTTTTTTTTGTTTCTTAATTCAAAATAATTAGGTAATAGTAAGCTAATTTACAATTATTGGACAGCCATAAATCATAAAAATATGGCAATAAATAACAAATGTTCTATACCTCAACTATGCTCACTAGTAACATACATATTGCTGGCGGTTCGCATGTATATTGATCTTCATATTCTCCATCAGTGCGATCAAGAGATTTTCGGCTAGAAGGTGGAATGACATGCTTCATATATTGTAACAATATTCTTTGAAAGTAATTTTTTGACCTTCCACTAGACATCTACAAAAATACATCATCATAAAATACAGCATTGGAGATAATAACAATAATAATAAAAATAATGCCAATAATAATAATCGTAACAATAATAATCCCAAATATCAAGGAAAAAGCGAAACGCCTCTATTGCCTGGAATGATTATAAAAAGGCATATGGATTCAGTGCCACATAAGTGGCTATTAGAAGTATTTAACATCTACAAAGTATATCGTAAAATTGTAGATCTATTAGAACGTCTAATGAAGACTTTGAAAGTGAAGTTGTACTTCCCTAAACTTAATAGTTCCAAGTTGTGCATATCAATAAAGAGAGGAATATTTCAGTGAAATTCTTTAAGCCCATTACTTTTTTTTCTGGCACTAAACACTCTAAGTTTAATTACTGAATGATTCCGGGATGGGTAACAAACTTGATAAAAATGGGACCATAATCTCTCATCCTCTATATATGGATGATATAAAATTTTATTCCAAAAATGAAAAAGAACTGATAAACATGATCCAGATGGTAGTCATTTAGTAATGATAGATGTGGAGCTCCTTAACAATGAAATAATAAAACAGCTAAGCGATTCGGACTCTTATAAATATTTAAGCTTTGGCCAGAGGACATGACGAGCGAGTACGTTGGGGTGAGGGTCCCAGAGTGCCTGGTTCGGAACATTGTGGGTTCGAATCCCATCTGGGTCAGTTAATAATTATTTTTTGCCGATCCCGCAGAATGAATCGTGACACTCCCACTCTGGTTAGTACGCAGCGGTGACGTAAAGAGCTGTCAGGGGTTGGCAAAAAGGACCATAAGGCCCACTTGCCGGACTAGTTCCGCCCACTAATACCAGTATCAGTCAACTTTTAAAATTCGACAAAAATAATAAAGATAATTTTAAAGAATAATTTAAATAAACACATCTAACAATAAACAAAAAAAAATACTTGGTTGTAAAGATTTTACATATTTACCACTAATACCCATGCCTAAAACAGAAAAACATTGCCCAGTAGTAAACTAAGTACCCATTCAACAGAATGAATAAGCCAAACTAGACAATCTGCTAGGAATGTTTAATGGTAGAGTGAGAGAAGATTAAATAATAAGTAAATTTTGACATTTTCAGTAAACAATTTAAAACCCATTTTTATTTAAACATTTCTGTCAGATTAAATCAGACTCTCTATTAAGTGGGTCAGGAATGATGCATTCCTGCATGACTGTTATTCCTGACATTAATCATGAACTTTCTGTTGTAGGAACCGATAAGAACTAGTAGTTGTTATAAGTCAAACTGACAGTCTGAATAACATAATCTTAGCTCGGATAACATTTAGACTAACAGTGCGGATCTGGTGCAATGTCTAATGAATAAAAATTATTTTTGGCCATTACTTATTACATATTATTATAGATGAAGAAGTGATATAAAAAACAGGATCAGTATAGTCCTGTAACCTTGCAATGTGAAATCTCAGCAACCAATGCTTAAGATAACTATAAAAATTACTTCTGTATGTATGAAAATAACACTTAAAACCCAGCCTTATATGTTTAAATTAAATTTCAATTTACTATGAGATCTCAAACTCTTAACCATGTACATATTACGATATAAAATCATTATTTGCGATCAAGAAATAGTACCTAAATATTGGAGTGAAAATAAAAAAAAAAAAAAAATGAAATTATTAAATTATAGAACAACCAAAAATCCATCAGAACGGATCTGTTCTTAATAGTACACGGCCTTACTCAGGATGTCATAGTAAATTGAAATTACTATATTAAATAATTTCTAATTTCTAGGGAAGTTAATATATTATAATAAATTAATTTGAGGACAACTTCCCATTGATCTATAGCTTTATATTAAAAAAAAAAAAAAATTTATAACATTGGTTACGACGTTTCAAAGTACTTCTTCGTCATCAGGATATTTTCTTTCTTTAAAATACATAATTCTCTCCCCAAGTCTCTACATCTGTAAAATTTTACTTTGTCAATTCTTGCTGGTTTCATTATAAAAAATTATTTGGGGAGTGACTTTTCTTTTCCATCTTTGTCACACACACTATAACTTATTTAACCAAAAAGCAATAATTTTTCTAAGTTTGTATTTTTCTTTTAATATACACTAAAAAAAAAATGTTTTGGTGGAAAAACCACTTCGATTTCATTTTTAAAACTCGAGATAACAAATAAATCAGTTTCAGTATGCTTATTTTTTTCCTCGGCTCCTAGGGCCCATTGGAACGAACAAAGACACATGTGTCCAATATTTTTGGATGTAGAATCACCACAAAAAATTTGGTTGAAATTAGTGGCCCATTGACTGTGCCCTCCTCTTGTTAGACAAAGTGTAAGCTGAGCTAGCAAACGCTATGATGTTTGACAAACAATTACATCAAAAATAACTGCAACGACCAATTATAATTATAATAATTGGAGTCTTAAGCAATTATTTCATTCAATTACAGCAATTGTAATTGTTTGTTGCAATTGCTTTTGATGTAATTGTAAAAAGTAATTCCGGCATTCTATTAATTACTGGTAATTGTAATTGTAATTTCTAAAATAATTACTGTAATGTTAATATGTTAATCTGTAAGTACTTGCTTGCGATTTCGAGATTACTTTCTTACTATGTGATGTTAAGTTATCTAACTGTTTGAAATTAATATTTTTACTTTCCTGCTACTAACTAGGGATTACAACTTATGATACTTGATATTTATGTATTTTTCAACGCTAAATCACAGGATGATATCAGCTCTTCAAGAAAACACTTGATTGAACACTTTCAAAAAACCTGTTCCAAAAACAATTAATGATAGAATTTGAAAAATTAGAAAAAAAAAACATTATTACTGTTTAAAAATTATGAATTTATTTTTTATTTCTTTAAGTGTTGTAGTTTGCATAATTAGGTGAATATGAATAGCTCGTGTGGAATTTGCATGAAAGTGGTTGGGAAGTCGTCTGAGTGGATACACCAGATATTTAAATATTAACACATTGGTACATCTAATTAATTTGAAAAATAAGTATGCCTACATTATTATAAATAGTATGAGAATGAATAAAAATTGAAATTATTAACTTTTTCGCTCTTTTGTCAGTCCGGTATTCACAGGAAAGTCGATTAAATTTAATTGTATTTCTTTTTCTTACATTAAGCTTCTGTCTGTTAATCGGTTATATTTGTCAATTCTCAGATTAAAGATAACAATTCATAAATTAAAATAAAGAAGCATGCCTCATTGCTATTATACTTTATTTTTATTTACATATTCTAAGGATATTATGCTCTACCATTGTTTAGGTTCAGTATTGTTGCAGTATTAGTCGGTTAAAGTAGTTGATTTTTCGATCAAATAATTTGAGTTTAGTGGATGAAGCAGAGCTGGACTTGGATGTCAATCCACGTTGTGTTTTAGAAGAAGGTGAATTTTTTTTACTTATTCGAACGGTAGTATTCCATTCTGATCCTTTTCCTTTCATATTTTTTTCTAAACACTAATCAATTTGAACGTCTGAAATTGTAAACTTACATTTAAAGTACCTATCTCGTAAAGTTTAGGTTCCAATGATGATATGGTGTAATGTTATATTTATGTAACAATAATTATGTAACAAATGGCGAGGAGTTAAAATAATTATACTTATGGTAAAACTATTACATTATAATCAATCAACTTAAATACATTATTATGTTGAAGAACGTAATTATAAAAAAAAAAAAAAAAGAAAGAAGTAATTATATGAGGAGAGGGGTTAGCATCCTTAGCAACTCCAATTAAGGCAGACAGTATGGGTTATCCTACAGGTTGCCAACCTATTCTAGCCAGAGTGGGAAGGTCAAAATTCATTCAGTGAGTCCAGTCCAAAAAGTTTTCCGTCATCATCATGTAAAAGATATGATTAGGGATTGATAAATTATTTAAATATTTAATTTAAATTATTGGGATTGTAATTATTCTATAAATTTGTTTTATTGAAAACTAGTTATGAATGCTATACATTCATCCTCAGTTCTAAAAACACACAAAAAATTCAAAAATAATCAATTCAAAATATAGTTTGGTATTATTATACATATTAAATTAGATGTAATATAAATCAGTATTATAAAACATTTATGAATTATGAATTTAATTAAGAAAAGAAATCAAATGCATATTCGTACTCACCAAGGTTTAAATGGATTATATCAAACAGAAAAGTTTGTATTAGTTTCTTCTCGCATTGAACTAACAATGAACGAAAGGTAGGTAGGATGTTTATAGGTAATGTTTTAAGGGTCAGGGTTTTTCCAGTAATGCCGGTGAGTAATTGGTTTTTCTGTTATAGATGGGAATAAATTTAAGATTGGACTATTGGAGATATTTATTTGGTCATTTAGGCAAAAATCTGGATTGGATTTGAAGGATTTTATTATTTCAAGTGCTTCATATATATTTAATTTGAAAACATACATCACGTTGAAAACAGCCTCAAATTAAATATATATGAAGCACTTGAAATAATAAAATCCTTCAAATCCAATCCAGATTTTTGCTTAAATGACCAAATAAATATCTCCAATAGTCCAATCTTAAATTTATTTCTATCTATAACAGAAAAACCAATTACCCACCGGCATTACTGGAAAAACCCTGACCTTTAAACCGTTACCTATAAACATCCTACCTATCTTTCATTCATTGTTAGTTCAACGCGAGAAGAAACCAATACAATCTTTTCTGTTTAATATAATCCATTTAAACCTTGGTGAGTACCAACATGTATTTGATTTCTAGTCTTAATTAAATTCATAATTCATAAATGTTTTATAATACTGATTTATATTACATCTAATTTAATATGTATAATAATACCAAACTATATTTGAATTGCTTATTTTTGAATTTTTTGTGTGTTTTTAGAACTGAGGATGAATGTATAGCATTCATAACTAGTTTTCAATAAAACAAATTTATAGAAGTGGCAAATAATTTATCAATCCCTAATTAGATTGATCATTTTATACCATCATGCGGATGTTAACTAAAAGATATGAAACATCACTGACAGTTGCCACTACACCATTATCCAGACTGTCAGTCCATCCTCACTCCACATCCCATGATTAAATCTTGGATTTCAAAATATCTGAAAATTTGTCAGTTCCAATCATCAGTTCATCAGTATTAACCTTACATGATCAATCAGAATGTCAATCTTCAGCTTCAGTGGCATTCCGACTGACCATGTAGTATAAATAGGTCCCCTTTATTTATTTACAAATGATATACTGGCTAGAAACAAAATTTATACTTGAAATATCAAACAATAATTTCGTTTAAAGAAACATATAAATAAGTCTCACCAGTTTTAAAAATTCATCATAAGTGACGAAGGAATTTCCAGTACTTTTCATTTTCTGAATTTTTGGAACAGGAACATACACATGGTTTCTCTTTAATTCTTCTGATAATTCATCAATATCTATTCTTCCATCTGCATTATGGTCAAGCTGAAAATCAATGATACAAAGTAACAATAACTAATTTTAAACTAACTCATATTGGTTTTTAAACAATATAATATATGAAAAGAAAACTTATTACTTCACAGACTATAGAAGCTAGATGGATAATTGAATTACATGTATACCTATTCTCCCCAATCCCCACGAAACTCCATGGTAGGATTTCCTTTAGAGTTACTATCTCGAACCATGTTTGGCCCATAGGAAGTATTTTTTGCATTAGCTTCTTAACCACTATATCAAACAAGCATTCCACCACCTGGGGCATACCATCAAATGGGTCAAGTTGCAATATTGTATTTTCAAACCTTTTCTAAACTTCATAAGCAAACTGAGCTGAAGTAATTACAAAGTGTTAGGTAGAGATAATCAATACAATGATAATTTTTATTAAACTCTAGATTAAATAAATCATTAATATTTAAATCTATAAGAAGTTTCATTAAAAAAATTTAAAAGTGAAATTTCAAACCTGATACAAAATTTAAGGTTTATTATTTAAAGTACTAAAATTGTGCTGTAATTATAATAAAAAATATTCTACAAATAAAAGTAACAACATTGATTATAAAACTGTTAAATTTTATTCAAGGTGAAAATGAGAATGATACTTTAAAAATAATCAAATTTCAAATAATCAAATAACCAAATTTAAATAAACCCTATCTTTTTTGTTATAAAAACAAAAAAATGGAGTAAGCAGCATACATATACTATTTAGGAAAAAAAATATATAGCACATAGTAGTTAATGGAGCAGACCCAAAAAGGGAAGAGGATAAAACAGCACCAAGTTTTTTAAATTAAGAAACATTATCAAGCTTTATCAAAATCTGCCAAGTCGTTCAAAAGTATTGACGAACCCCTCCTCACCATGGAGGATAGCAGATTTAACACTAAAGAACTGTTAGTAGGCCAATAAGAAACTGTTATACCACGTTTCATCAAAATTAGCCTAGTTGGCCAAAAGCGCTGATGAACCCACACCCTCCCCCTCTACTAAGTGTTTGAACGTTGATTCATTTTAACAGTACATTTTGTTGTCTGATGAGGAACAATTTTCACCTAATACCAGACTTATGCTAGCATAATATTTAAAGTGTTACACTTTTTAGTGAGAAGGATCCACCAATTTCCTCCGAAAAAAAAACATTAATAGTTCTTTCAGAGAGAGCAGCCAGTAAAAGAAAGAAGTGAAGTGTATATTAAATAAAATATAATATATATATATATATATATATATATATATATATATATATATATATATATATATATAAGGAGTACGAAGAAGCGTTAAAGGAAGAAACAAAGAACTGGAGAGAAATAACAGAAAACTTGGTGAGGACAGCAGTTAAAGTGGCACCAGCGGAATCGAGGAGGAAACATGCATGGTGGGATGAGAAATGCAAGAAAGTGATTAAGACAAGGCTGGAAAAATGGAACTCCCACGAGACAGAGCAGAGCCACAGAATGCTGCAGGAAGAAAGGAGGAAAGCGCATAATATTATAAGGGGAGCAGAAAGAGCTCATCTGAAGAGACAAATAGAAGAGAATTTTAGAAAACAAAACACAAGAATGTTTTCCAAGGCATTCAAGACAAGAATTCAAGGATACATGGCACCAAACCTGAATTTCCAGGGAAAAGAGGAATGATAGCTCAAAGTGAGGGGGAAAAATGTGAAATAATGGCGGACTTTGAAAATATGCTAAACTGTGAAGAACCCAAGGAAAAAATGAAAACGAAAACTGGCACGATTACAGAACCCAAACAGCATACCACCGTCATTAGAAGAAGTGAAGGAAATTATATTTGCATTAAAGCATAACAAAGTAGCTGTGGAAAGTTAAAGTCAAAGTGACAGAACTAATGTAGGAGATATGGGAAAGGGAAAGGGAAAAGATGCCGGAGGATTGGAAAACAGCTCTAATGCACCCGTTCCATAAGAAAGGTTCAAAAACAGATACCAACAATTATAGAGGAATATCACTGTTACATGATTTTCTCAAAAGCTCTGTTGAATAGATTAGAACCCCAAATCGACAAACAGATAGGAGAATATCAAGCAGGATTTAGAAAAGGGAGGTCATGTCAAGAGCAGATCCTGAGTCTGAAGCTGCTCCTCAGATAAAATATGGCAAGGTGAAGGAAGATTTATGTCTCCTTTGTGGACTTCCTAAAAGCATATGACTCGGTAGATAGAGAGACTCTCTTTAGAGTGCTAAGAGAATATGGCATAGACCAAAAGACAATAAATCTGATCAAACTGACTTTGACCGGGATTTACCCTAAAATCAAGTTTAGGAGCGAAATCAGCAGGTCATTTGAAATAAGAACAGGATTAGGACAAGGTGACGGGTTGTCTCCCATCCTGTTAAACGTAATATTGGAAAAAATCATGAAAACATTGTGGGAGACTAATAGATCAGGAGTCAGATTGGGAAGAAGGATGGATGGGGTGGAAGTGAAGTGCCTAGCCTTTGCAGACGACCTGGAAGTGATTGATCAGATGAATGAACTGAAAGAGATAGCAGACAGAACCGGGTTGAAGATATCGTTTAAGAAGACAGAGATGATGACCAACAATAAGGAAATAGGGGAAATGATTAAAACCAAGTATGGAGTGATCAGAACAGTGAAACAGTTAAAGTATCTGGGAGAAATGATGGACTACAATGGAGGAGATGGACAGGCAGAAAAAATTCGAGAAATAAAGCTAGACCGACTGAGAAGTTTAGTAACAAACATACACAATAAGAAGAACCTCTCCAGAAAGGCTAAAATCAGACACTATGAGACTATAGTAAAACCGGTGGTACTGTTTGGAGCGGAAACAGGAAGTTTTACCAGCACAGAGAGAGTGCTGAGAATAGAGAGAATGATTTTGAAGTGTATCCATAGGCAAAGGAAAGTGGGAGAAGAGTACTGGCCAAAACAGAACAAAGAACTGTATGAAGGCATTGAAGACCTAGAAACCTCAATGAGGAAAAGGAGGTTGAAATTTTACGGGCACATGAAGAGGATAGAGTGAACAAGCAGATCTTTGACAGGATGATGAAACTTAAAAGCATCAAAGGATACACCGAGCTGACAAAGGAAGAAAAAGAGTAACTGGGGTTCAGAGAAGAGGACTACCAGGACAGAGAGAAATTAAGAAGGATAATAGATGGAAAGAAAGTCCTTGTGGTGGAGAAGAGGAAAATAGGGGAAGGAAAGAGGTGGACAGAGGAGCATAGAAGGGAAATGGGGAAAAAGATGAAAAGGGTGTGGGCTGAAAGAAATATGAAAGCCAAGAAGTGATATACGCGTGGTCCTTAGCTGGCCTTTATCACGATTGTAAGGAATGATAAGAGACGTGACATCGAGGATGGTGGAGGCTGGGTCGTGAGAGTGGGGAGAGTGAGTCAGTTGGGCTAGGAGCGTTTGTGGAGACCGTCGTTCTGGTCACCGCTAGTGATATGGTGAGTTGATTGTGGTGAACCATCTGTCATTCCTTGCTCTCCCACCTTCTTTCTGTATAGGTTGCTGGACTATTGAAGAATAATAATCGTTATTATTGCAATGCTATATGTTCTCTGTAAATATATATACACTGTAAATATAGATATAACATTAATAATAATAAACTCTTTAATTTATCCTGGGACAAGTCCCTTTAGAATAACAATTACAGGCAATGATAGGTGGGCTTCAGAGCCTTAGAGTTGTTGATATAGGAACATATGCGTTAACAGATAATTAAAAATAAAAAAAAAAATAAAAATAAAGAAAAGTCAATAAATAAATACAAATGAAAATTATAACAAGTCATAATGCAATAACTTCTAGCATATGAAATAGGTATTAATACTCTAACTGATTATGTCTTAAAACAAAAACCACACGAAATTCGTATGTTAATAAGATATGAAAAAATTATAAATGAAGGAACATATTCACAAATGTTGATTGACATAATAGAAAATCTATTTACAATGTTTTTTGGAACTGGACAGAAAATAAGTGATTGAACAAGCGGGATTTGAAGGTGATAAGAGTATTGGAGTGACGAATGGAAGGAGGAATGGAATTCCATAAGGATGAGGATCGGACAAGAAAAGATGTGTCGAAAGCTGCGGATCGGTGGGCCACTGTATATAAATCTGAAGGCCGAGAACGGGTATGACGAGAATGAACAGAGGATTTGAATTGAAGGAGATCGAAAATATAGGATGGACGGCGGGATTGGATAACTTGGTAGAGGAAAGATGCAAGCATATACTTACGACGATAGGAAGGATAAAGCCACTTCAACTCTTCATAATATCGGGAGACAGAGGTGTCCCTCGGGATCCCGAAGATGAATCGTACAAAGCAATTTATCAAACGTTTTATTTTTGCCTCGAGGTCCCCAGAGACGCCTTCGTACACCGCACAACAGTAATCAAAGTGGGGGAATATTAAGGAAGTAACTAGGAGTCTACGGGTCTCAAGTGGAAATAGGTGACGGAGGTAATTTAGTCGCTTTAGAGTGTAAAAGGTACAACGGAAAATATCGGAAACATGATTTTTCCAGAAAAGAGTTTGGTCAAAGGTGATTCCAACGTTTTTTATGGTTGGATAGAATTTAATGGGATTATTATTTAGGAACAAGTTTATATGAGGAATATGAGGAACAGTTTTAAGGAGGTGATGGGAACCTATTACAATTGCCTTTGTCTTCTCTGTATTCAACTTCAGCTTGTTGGCAACAGCCCAGTGACTTATTCGATTCAAATAAGAGTATGGTTAGAAGAGTATTGTGTTTATATTAGTAATAATACTCCACTGCCTAATACCTAACAATAATCATACTATATGTATCTCTTTACACATATATATACATATATATATAATAAGATATCACAATGTCAAATTATGAATTCAGAGCTTGATAATTAGTATTTAATCTAAGGACTGGTGCAATAGGACTGGTATAATTATTTCTGAACAGAAAATTAATTTTATGCAGTCATTTGAAGAAAGGAATAAAAATAAAATTATACTCTTGCTTTGAATAACTTGATCTGAATTACAATTAACCAACAATGAACAATTGGCAAAAAAACTGAAGTTATTAACCTAGACAATATTTAAAAAAAAAAAAAATTACCTTTGAAAATATGTCCCGCAGTTTCTGAAACAAAAATAGAAAAATAATAAATAAATAATCTACGAATGCATAAATGTGTGTGTATATATATATATATATATATATATATATATATATATATGTGTGTGTGTATATATATATATATATGTGTATATATATATATATATATATATATATATATATATATATATATATATATGTGTGTGTGTATATATATATATATATATATGTGTATATATATATAGCCACATATATATATATATATATATATATATATATATATATATATATATATATATATATATTTATGTGTATTGTCCATAATGTGTGCATTTATGTATTGTCCAGCTTAAATCTGTGTATGTGTGTGTGCGCTGGTATAAATATATATATATATATATATATATATATATATATATATATATATATATATATATTTATACAAAATCTAGCCCACACGTTAGCACACACACACATACACAGATTTAAGCTGGACAATACAGCAGAACTTCCAGAGTGCCCAGCAAAGGAAGAGGGCATGGAACATGTATTCTTCTGCTGTCCCCACTTTCAGGAAGAGGGAAAAATTTCATCAAATCTGCAGATCAGAACCGACTGCCAATAACATATCAGCCTGATGCTACTCTCCCAGGAGTGCTGGATGGCAGACCAAAGTCAAGCAGCATATACCATCAACCACCTGAGGAAGGAGGAGAAGGAAAGGTGAGCCAGGAGGTCGCCTAATACAATGAGGTGGCACACAGCCACATCCCCTCCATGATGTAATGCCTAGCTGTGGTCCCGTGGAGGGTTGAAAATGGGTGTAGAGAGATAGTTTTAGTGGGTAGAAATCCCAGGTATGGATAGGAATGGGCATCCGCATCTTTTAGATTTCCACCAACCATTGTCAAAAAATCCACACAATACTCACAGCCTACATAGTTGAACATGTAAGGGAGAACTCAGCAATACACGTGACTAACACAGAAAGGCTACCGAAAACTTGAGCTCAGTGAAATCTCAGCTAATGGACTGTAAATTGTGCCACCACATTAAGCAACTTGGCTTAGGTTGGTCTAGCTTGCAGCAAGAACAGAGAAGGATTGGGCTGGTGTGATGAGTCCTAGCTCACATCTTAGTGTGAAGATTTAGAATGATATCGCTGAAAAAATGCAGTTTGGAGGTAGGATGGTATAAGTTTTGCGAATAATAAATTAAGAGTGTCACAGCTGCACATAACTGACATCCTTGAAGGCAAATATCACACCATTTCTTTTTATGAGTAACAATGCATAGCCTCTCAGATAAGGTCATCCTTAAGAAATCTCAGTAAAACTTTAAAATCGTGACACATTATCAGTGCCTGCTGTCGAAGTTACCTGCAGTTTGCTGCACTAGCACTCTTCAGCGCCATTTGTGATAACTAACTGCTTTGTATTCAATTGTAACATAGTATTCATTGGAATTAAAAGAATGATTACTGTTTCAATTAGATATTATTTTGGAATTATTAAAATGATTGTTTTAATTAGATAATATTTAAAATAATTAGTAATGTTGTCTCACTGCGTTCGCTCACAAGATAAACAAAATCTCAAGGGACTCTTTTCAGTTGGGCCCTAACCATAATTTCAATTATTACTGCTTTAATTAGATCACAGCTATCAACTTCCACTCGCTAAGCTTGCTCAAGAGATACCATAATTTGAACTATTACTGCTTTAGGTACAACTTCCTCTGACAACCGGAAGTCTACAACACTATTAATTTAAAACAGTAATAATTTTAATAATTTCAATGAATATGAATGTTAAAATAGAATACAAAGCAGTTAGTTATAACAAATGTTGTTAGAGAATGCTAATACGGCAACCTTCAGGTAACTTCGGTAACAGGCACTGATAATGTGTCCCGATTGTAAAGTAGTTACTGAGATCTCTATTTGTATCTTTATGTGACTGGTTTGCAGTAAAGATATAATTTCTATTGAACATTTTTGGGAAAAATTAGAAATGTAATGTGGAAGCCAGTGGAGTCCTCTCTCAGGCCTCTAACCTTCAAAGCTGCACAGGTAATGGAAGGGGTCATATAACTACACCTACCTGTGCCTCTCAGGGTTGTCGTCATGTGAGAATCAAATCTATGCACGTATCGGAGTATTCTGGACAAACTGTTAACTTTGTTCCTTAATAAATAAATGTATTTATTTTTATAATTCTACTTATTTATATTATAAGGTTATTGAAACTTATTAAAGATTACTAACAGACTCCCGTGGTTCCAAGGGTATTTCAGAATCACCTTCTCTGCTCCTTTGAATAGAATTCATAACTACCTATTAAAAAAAAAAAAAAAGAATCAATAAATATTTATGGAAAGCATAATTAACACACAAAAATATTATTGATTTTTTAAAGTTTAAGTTGAAAATAAAGCTTATTTACTTGAATAACTATAAAAGATTCTAATATTATAAATTTTCGTGTAGATTGGAATACTCTAGGCCATATGTGGCCTCCGAGAGTTATTTATTACATCCTGTGCTCTGCAGCATTCGCAATAATGATTTCTAAATAGTATAGGCGCTTGTTTTTTAATATATTTTTCCCTTTCTGTAAATAATACCAACATAATGAAAATAGTTAAAACTATTATTTATCGAATAAAAATGTATGTTAGGAGTAACCATGTACAACCTACTGGCTAATCGTTAATTATCACTAATACAAAGTTATTTCAGAAATTCAGAACATTATATTATTGAAACATTTAAAAACCTACTGGCCAGCAGTAAGCCAATTCCGAATCACCAGCATGCTACATTATGGCATACTGCCTTGTGTTGGGCACCACTGGTCTATACTAAGGAACTGGCAATATTCTTTACCGTAGTAAGGAATTTGCCAATAATTTAAAAATTGCAAATTCAAATCTATAATTTTAAAATAATACTTTTTGCATGTTCATTTTTTTAATCATTATCTCTCAATTATCTTTTAAACATTTGCTCAGACTTAAAAATGAGCTTAGTAGAGAATGTAATGGAGGTGTAAACAAATGAGGCCTTTCAATTTTTAAGGAAAAACAGAAATATATTTTTTTACAGGCATAGTTTGTTTTAATTTATAGTATTTCATAGGTTATTTAGTATGACTACTACTAATAAACTGAGTGATGGGAAACCCTCCTTCACATCAACCCAAATGGATTTTTTGTGAAAAAAGCATAAGTGTCTTTCTATCAACTTCAGTTTTTTGCAGCCTTAACTAGTTATAGCTAGGATGAGCAGGATCCAAACAATCATGCCTGAAATCATACTCAAGCTCATTCAAATGACATTATATAATTGCACTGGAGTGCATTGACAATATCACACACTGAAAAGAAGGAATTTCGACCCATAATTTCCAAAACAACCTAGCCAAAACAAGCTCTAACCAATCTTAAATAGGGCAATAAGAGTGAAGCACCATTCATGCAAAATAGTTTGTTTTCTTTAAATTTGGTTAACTGATCTTGAAACATTCATTCCATTAATCTGTAAATAGAAAATATTGCATTGTTGAATGATGGTAAAAATGTTAGTACAAAAATTACTAAATTCAGCGATATCTGCTATAATCATAACAATCGTTTAGATCAGGAATTAAAGATTACAAAGACACAATATAATAAACTGTAAAATAGGTCAACAGTAAAACATAAAATAATTAAAGAGAACTGAATACCTCAAGGATATAACCATGTAAAGAAATTTAACCAGAGCTCCTAATAATAATCCAAATCCACAGCACAGAGAACACTTCTGATTTTATCAGCTAGATCAAACAATGAATCACAAATCTGAACAAGCCGAATAGCTTTTTAAAAAATTCAAACCAAACACAGAGCCTAAACACAACAAAGAGAAACAGAAAAGAAACCTAAGCAATCAAAGAGATAAATTTTCACCAGTAAAAACATTATTATAATTCAATTGCATAATGGAAAAAAATATCTAAACCATGATGCTAAACGAAAGGAGCTTTCTAAAGTGCATGATGCCATATAAGAATCCATTATATTTTATTATAAAGATATTATTAAAAATTTACCCTTCCAAAACTACCTACTCTAAGTTTCAGTATAGAAGTATAAATGAATCTATGAAACGAAAATATATTTCAAATCACCTTAAATGACAAAAGATTTATATTACAAAATAAGAATGGCTCATTGGCATATGAAAACAGACAAAACAAAAGCAATTATAAAAAAATTCATTATAAACAGGGAACTCAATATTTGAGCAGTATATTAGGTGTTTTATGAGGGTAATTCCAGAGTAAGTGCTAATGAACGTATTACGAAAAAGAAATCAAAGCGGCGTTTTATTCGGGAAACTTATATAGGTCGCAGCGTCGGTATCCAGAGTTTCGGGTGTGCATAAAGGACTTAATTGGAACAGCTCAAAGATGTAAAAAAAATTTCAATTGGATATGGTTTAAACTCATTGGAGCGGGGTACCTCAGTGAGGAAGGCACTGTGCTCTTGTTATACTATGATTTATATGGCACTTGTTCTTAAAAGCATACAGTTGGCTTGAAAGAAGAGTGCCACAATACGGAAAATTTTGTTTTCCTTTTTCTTGCATGGATAGCTGTCATTCATATATGTTTCATTATCAAAAAATGTCAGATTTTCAGTCTCAATATTTACCGCAATAACAATTTATTTTAGTTTTATATGAAAAGCTGCCACAATGATGTATTTGTAGTGGTTCCCAATCTGCTTGAAGACTAATTATTCCCTTTCTTCAGTTTAAGAACCCTTATATTTGAGTATTATTATATACGTATATAAGTTATTATTAGTTATTATATAAGTTTTTTTTTTTTTTTTTCGGTTTGGCTAAAGACTTCCATTGAAGTCCTATGCAGCCTGTAGTATTATCATGTGAGTTAATAGACCCTCTATTACCCTAATGAAGTTGGTTTTTAGAATTCTATGCCACATTCTTTCATGAACCGACATAAAGATTGTATCATGTTCCTATTCAGATTTGCTACTTTTTGGAAATATGTGTTGTGGTTTTGAATAACAGAGTATTTTGTCCGATAGCGATGATATTTACTGCATTTAACGATAACGTGTATTGAGTCCTCTATGGCGTTACATTTAGAGCATTTGTCATTCTTATTAATCTTAATTAGTGTTAATCCGCGATTCATTCGGCCATGGTTGATTCTTAGTCTAGTCAATATTTATATTTCTTTTCTGTTTAACATTGTCCTAATATGGGAGAAATATTGTCGTACACTGACATTAGGATGGATAATATAATGATCCTTGCCTTTCGATCTTGATTCCCAGGCATTCTTTCTTGTCATTCGCTAACATGTAGTTTTTTAACCGACCCGACCAGTTCCGGTAGTGGTAGCTTAGCGTTTTTTCACTTTCTGTACCCTGTTTTGCCAGCTTGTCAGTGTATTCATTCCCATACAAACCAACATGAAGTGGTACCCATTGGATCTTGAATCTGATATTTGTTATGCAATGGACCTCCTGTATTATGTTGTTGGTTAAATATGATGGGATTTGTTTCTGTGGATGTTTTTGAGAGAGTTGCATACGGAAGCAAAATTACTACTTTTGTGTTTTTGTATAGTCATTGGCTAATTTGAAAGCTTCGGTGACAGCGTATAATTCAGCATTGTGGATACTGGATTTTATCGGGAGATTCAAAGATGTGTCATGGTTTGAATGGACATCTTATATCCCTACTGTAACCTTGTTTTTATCTTTAGATGCGTCAGCATATATTTTATGATGATGCTTGAACTTTTCTGACAAAGTTTCTATGGTTTTCTGTTTTATAACTGTTGCTGGGTAGTGTGGTTTGGGCAAGTCTGTTTGATATAGTTTGGGATTGGTTTTTTATAACGATTTGTGACTTTGGAATGGGGGTTGCATAGGTCGAGAGATCCAGCAGAGGTGGCAAGTGAGTTAAATGAGTGTCTCATTGATTGAACAATGATTTCTGCTTATGGAATGTATATGGTGGCCTTCCGGATAGATTCATATAGAGGATGGGTAGTGTTAGATGCTACTTTTAGAAGACATTTTTTTGTTATCCACTCCCTTCTCAAATAAAGAGGAATTTCACCTGCTTGGTTTAGCAGAACATTTATAGGGCTTGTGCGAAACGCTCCTAAACATATCCTTAGAGCGTTATTGTGTATTGTGTCTAGTTTTTTTAATTAGTGGAGAGTTAGTCTTTTATCGATCTGACCATCTGGTAATTTTGCATTTCGATATGTTTATTTCATAAAGTGCATGAAACTTTTCTTCCAATGTATTGAATCCTTTTTCCAGTATATGACATCCTTCTGATGTATTTGAACAAGTTGTGAAGAGGGGGTCCCCTTGAAAAGGGGAGCTTCGTTATCATGTGTGTGTAAATATTGAATAAAATGAGACTTTAAGGATTTCCCTGGGGTAACCCTGTATGTGAGTGAACTTTGGTCTCTCCCTCGGATGTTTGTAATTAATATGTTCTAAATTATTGGTAATTATTAATCCACTTTATCATTACGTCCTGGAGATCAATATCGATCAAGATTTCTTTTAACATTGTTATGTTAACTTTGTTATTAGCGTGATGGAGGTCCAAGGAAATCGCTAGGAGAATATTTTTGCTATTATAAGTTTTGTGTATTCATTTTTAAAAAACATGATGCTGAAAGACGTTGAACGGTTTTTTTGAAAGCCAAAACTGTTCTGACTTTACATATGATTCTTTTCGAGAAACCACTCCAGTCTATATTTAACCATAATGTTAAATGTCTTAGCTAAGCAGGAGATGTGTCTCGAGCTGGAAAAGAAGGAAGGGTCTCTACCAAGTTTGGGAATAGGAATTATCAGAATCTGTCTCCAATCAGATGGAACATTTGTTGTTTCTCTAATATTATTGAATGTTCTGAGTAGCTTTAGCTTCAGAAATCCAGGTAGAAGAGCAATCATCTCATAGTTAATTTCATCTAGACCAGGGACACTGAATTGTTTTCCATGTAGAGCGACATCCAACTCTGATTCATTAAAGTTACAAGCAACTGGATGAGCTGGGTTGTATTCATTTTTAGGTAGGTATATGTTTGCCAGAATCTGTGGTGGACTAGGCATCGAGTTATCTTCAATCTGTTTGAGGAAGTCTTCAGGTTTAGCTTAGCATGAGGTAATAGGGTTTGTCGATGAGGAAGACTTTTTACCTTGAAAACATCGAGTTTAGTTCCACATCGATCGATATTGCCTGGATCGATATCTCCAGCAAATTCATTCTTCCAGCTATCCCTCTTCGCCTTTGCTATAAGCATTTTTACCTTATATATTAGTTCTCATTGTCTTATAGTTCTCAGTGTTCATATTTTTCCGATAATTTTTTATTGATGTCTTTTATTTGTACACTGACTCCAAGACCTCATTCCATCAAGATTTTGGGATTTTTTTTTTTTTTTTTGCATCGATTTTATGTTTGATTCGAGGAATTGCCATCTCTCTTGCCTGATTAATAAGAATCGTTAAACGTTTAATGTTATTCTCCATGTGGAAATTAGAACTATCAAGTTGTGATAGATAAAAATCACGATTAATTCTCTTGAAACTCCTAGCCTGTGCTATTCCAGTGAAATCACAGGAAGAGAAGGAAATGGTTATTATTAGTTGGTCGCTACCTAGTTTTTCATTAGTTATTGACCATACTAGTCTATGAGATAGTTCCAGGATTACTGGTACTGCTACTGGTAGAGGTGGGGGAACTAGTCTGGCAAGTGGCCTTATGGTCTTTTTTGCCAACCCCTGACGGCTACTTTTACGTCACCGCCGCGTACTAACCAGAATCAAGATTCATTTCGCGAGATCGCCACGAAATAAATATTAACCGGCCCAGGTGGGAATCGAACCCACAACGTTCCGAACCGGGCACTCTGGGACCCTCGCCCCAACGTACTCGGCCGTCCCGTCCTCTAATTCCAGGGTTATGTAGGTAATATCTGAGATAGAAGTTTTATGACCTGGACTTCCAAGGCGTGTGGCTTTACCAAATTCATTCGGTAATACAATGGGGTGTTGAGAAAGTTGTTCGATTATTATATTGCCTCTTGAGGAGTCCCTAAAACTACCATAGAATTTGGACTCAGCGTTAAAATCCCCTCCTATAATTACAGAGCAGCTACTTAGATTTTCAGGAATCGAGAAAATTTTTGCAAAGTGGGAGAGGTTTGGTCTGGTAGAGGGGGGAATGAAAACAGAAATGAAACAGATATGCGGCTCTAGTTTGCTGATTGGCAAGCAAGTACTTCTATAGGGCCTGTGTTGCCTATTGTGATTTTTTATGTATTCGATTGAGTTGTGAATGATAATTCCTACACCACCATAATTATCTTTCCTATGCTTTTTTATCACTGAGTAATCTTTAGATTCATATTTATTTACTTTGTTGAACCACGTTTTCTGAATAAGAGCTGCATGCACCTGGTTTATATCCGTGTAATTGATAAGTTCTTGAAATTTATTATTAATAGACCGGCAGTTGAATTGGATAATTTTTAAATTATTAACACGTTTGAAAAGTTTTGGTCTTGACATAGTAGAATGTTTTTTGAGATATGGGTTTATATTTATTGAATTTTGAAAGCTTTGAAGTGTAAACTTGTGAATGCGTAATTATTTAAGTTTGAAATACTACTCCATGTTATGTGTTCTTGTTTCTCCATATGGTGAAAGACTATTTATGATTTTTATGCTGTCTTGAACAAAGTTATAGAACGATTGACCGATTCTATTGACAGTTTCCTTTTCATCTGATGATTTCCTTATTTTCAATATTAAAGAATTGAGGAACTGTATATATTTTGAGTCTGTTGTGCTTTTGTGTGGGTTACTATAATTGAAACTTTTTGGATTGGTGTGAATTGGATTAGTTGCCTCTAATGGGAGATGGGAGAAAGGGGGTATCCCAGAAATGGTCAGAGGACAATCCAGTACGTGGTCTTTTAATTGACCTATCCCTGTGATTTTGAGCTGAGAAATTTGGTAAAGTTCGAATCTGATTGATATTGTGTACGCTGTAAAGATTTGTTGATTGTGTATGTGGTAGTTCCGAAATTGAGGGGGGAGAACCTCTTATAAGAGGCTATTGACTGTATTAGCTTAGCAGCTTCTTTGTAATTTATTGGCTGTTATCCATTACTTCTTTATTTTTTCCTTGGCGCTTTCTTTCTGAACAGGTTGTATCTGCTGGCAAATGCTGAAGTTAGCAATGTATGCATTTGGTAGTGTTCCCACACTCGTTAGTTTGGTGAGTAATGTCACCATAATTGGTACATTTAGTCTAACCCTGGCGTTTATCTTTAATTAGTTGACATCCGCATGATGGTATAGAAGGATCAATCTAATTAGGGATTGATAAATTATTTGCCACTTCTATAAATTTGTTTTATTGAAAACTAGTTTCGAATGTTATACATTCATCCTCAGTACTAAAAACACACAAAAAAATTCAAAAATAAGCAATTCAAAATATAATTTTGTATTATTATACATATTAAATTAGATTGATATAAATCAATATTATAAAACATTTATGAATTATGAATTTAATTAAGACAGGAAATCAAATACATATTGGTACTCACCAAGGTTTATATGGATGGATCCACTTATATTAATCTAATTTAATATGTATAATAATACCAAACTATATTTCGAATTGCATATTTTTGAATTTGTTTGTTTGTTATTAGAACTGAGGATGAATGTATAACATTCGAAACTAGTTTTCAATAAAACAAATTTATAGAAGTGGCAAATAATTTATCAATCCCTAATTTATCTTTAAATGACTGTAATTTAAGCAATTTCCGCAAAAAAGAGGCTTAAAGATACATGGCTGAACTTTATGCGAAGCTAGGAAAAGCATGACGTTTTCAGGTAGACGCTGAGAGTGGAAAGTTATTTGTACGGAAGGTGATGGTACATTTAAAATCTGATTAGTCTCGACTTCTCAACGAAATAAACGACGTACATTAATTATTTTTTCTGCACTGATTAAATTTTCGAGAATCTCTTTTTCATCAATATTAATTGGAATTTCCCTAATAACATGGTATTTAAGTGTGTATTGTTTCACGATGAAAGCTTTAAGATATTTTGTTTTAATAAGGCAGTTTGATAAAAATTGATTTGCGTACTCGTACATTTTAAAATTAATTTCGATTGGATTTTTATTTTTTATCCTAACAGAAATTATCCCTAAATTGCTCAAACCCAAAAGCTTTACAGTTTTCATGTCATGAAATGTCTCAAGTTTATTGTTGTCATCTTTCTCAATAATTACAATAAAAGGGGCTCGAAAAAGTCTCAAGAATTTTGGTGGATTTTCAAAATGTTTTGTAGGTGTATTTTTTAATGAAAATTCATTTTCTTATTTTATTTAATTTGATATCGCGGGTTTTTTCGTCCCCTGGATCGCCATGGGCCATGCTTCGGGAACCGTATACGCAATTCCACCAACACGTATTAGTTAAATCTTGTGAATGGAATTCACGTCTGGTAACGTCCGTCAGATGTTATTAACATTTTAGAGAGTGTTCGAAGATTCTTGTAATTTTACATAATTTAAGCCAATCTCAGTGTTTAAACCCAATATACAAGCAAAAGCACTACAGGGAAAAAAGTTAATTTGGTCAAGAAACGGATACAAAATACAAAGAGAAGGAAAAAGACTTATTAAATATTTATAATTTAATTTTACATTTGACGCAAAGTATATGAGAACCGCTGCAGAAATCATCGTTTTGCAAAAGCTAGACTATGTATATTTATTTATCTTTATATATTGTTTTAAAGGCACTAAAAAGAGATAGAAATGCTGTTATGACACTTAGAGAACAAAGACGAGCTCGTAAAGACTATTTTTGTTCAAAATGTTGTTCAGAATGATGCTGGAATTAGAGCAAATTTTAAGACTTGAAATGATTATTAGATAACTGAATTTAGTTACTTTTTTTTCTCGGTAGGTGTTCATTGGCTAATGCTTAAAATATTTGCATTAAATGATTCAACATATATTTAATGGTATTGAGCCAATAAGATCTTTTGAATATTTTCTGTATTTGTTTTAATCTGTATATATCAATCTGGCCTGAGACAGCAAACAGTCAACATCTGCCTGTACTTCATTTTCTTTATAATCTCATCTTAGTCATTTTATTTAATTTTTTTTTTTTGGTTTGTTTTTAGGACACAAAAAAAAAAGACAATAACCACGTGCTTCAAATATTTACTGTTTACCTAAAATTTGTGAAGAAAACACGAGTTTAACAGAGCTACGGGTTGTGGAGAGGTGTTAATCTCCAAGTCGCAGAGGATTTAAGGCCACTAACACTCACCACTGTTGACAAATACTGACATTTGTGAGTACTGTTTATTATTTATCTATCATAATGGTGCAATGCTCAATTTGTAATGGTGCTATAACTAGATGTAACGTGGGCTGCTGCTATTGCCGCGTAATTTTTAACGGCTGCTGCTGCAATCTCAATGATATGGAGATGGAATCGCTAAAGATACAAAAAAAAAAAAATGAGCGGCCTCGGTATAAAGATTAACTTTGAGGATTAAAGAGCGGCGAAGACCCAAAAAGACGACCTCCGACCATCACCTGTCAAAGCCCGTTTCATCAGGCAGTCTGTATAAGACGAGCTAGTGAAGAGGAGAAAAGTTAAGAGAGACTTCTTCACCCGGGATATTGGCTGGCAGGAGAACGATTCCCACCGGAAATTTCTCGGGAAAGAAATGACTCACACCAATAGGCGTCAGTACCGGCTCGCTCATCAGAAGAAAGCGGCGGGAAAATTAAAATACCTCTGGGTTGCGGCTGGAAGAGTGCGCTGCTAGAAGGATGACGGCCACATGGTGATTTGCATTGACCAGACTCAAGATTGACACGTTCTGCTGATGTTTTGGCACCCATCTACCCACTCGTCAGATTTGGATACTCTCAATGGAATCTAACCCTAAAGTGCAATGCTATGTTTCGTGGCTTATTTATTTTTTCTTTATTTTGCAATATTTTTTTACTTTAACAGACGTAATTTTTTTATCTTCTCATGTTCTTCTTTTTTATAACTATTTTGTTTAATTTTTATATTCACTATTTGCTTCATTTCAGATTTTATTCTTCTATTTATGATTCTATTTTTTCAGATTATATAGTTTTGCGCATCTTCCCTCCAAATACTGTATACTGTCCTATCTCCCCTCTATATCTAGTACCTGACCTCCTGTCACGTTAATTCCCAATCCTTACCAGCTCATTATGATGAAATCCTCCATTATTTTACTCATAACTTTTACCATACCATTGCAGTCTCCGAAACATGGCTAAAGTCCGACATTTCTTCCTATTATGTTTCCCTACCTAATTATTCCTTTATCCGCCATGTCCGGATTAGCCGAACTGGTGGAGGTGTCGGTCTTTATGTTCATAACAGTCTGAATCCTAAATACCTCATTCCCATCCGATCATACTCATATTGAATTCCTTGTCATTGAAATATCCTCCAATGCGCATACTCTCCTTTATGCTTTGATGTATTGTCGTCCGTTGGTTCCTTTCGACTCATCCTTTGAATCAATCCTCTACAATTATGTTCATCTCTACAACAATATAATAATCTCTGGCGATCTTGATACCAATTTCGTTTCCTATTCCAACGACAGACTCTACCTCGAAAATCTATTCTTTACCCTCCATCTCTTCATCCTCCCATTTTCTCCTACTCATCACACTTGCCGGCCCAACACCTGGTTAGACCTGCATGTCATCGATTCAGCTCCTAATCTGCTTTCCTCCTCTCAAATACCCGTTCCGTTGTTGTCCTCTCATGACTTAATCCAAATATCCTACAATATCCAAACTACTGCGAACTATTCTCTCTAACCTTTCCAAACCCTTAGAAAGAATAGTCCAATTACAAATATAAAATTTCCTTGAAATGTTCAAACTTCTCGATCCTCTCCAATCTGGTTTCCGTCCCAGTTTCTCCATACAATCCGCTCTAGTCAAAACCACCGGAGACATACATACCGCAATAGACGAAAAAGAATTTATAGTATTAATACTCCTTGACTTCTCTAAAGCTTTTGATTCCCTGGACTACTCTATCCTTTTTGCCAAATTAAAATCACTATCCTTTTCCAACAGCTCTATTCAGTGGTTTCAATATTTTCTTTCCAATCGGACTCAGGCCATTCCTAATCAATCCCAACCTTTCTTTCTACCCTGTCCTCAGGAGTAGTCCAGGTCTCGAGTATTTCCCCACTCCATTTGAATTCTCATATCAATGATCTTCCTAATTCAATCCACCACTGTTCCTACCACCTATACGCCGACGACTTCAAAATCTATTTATCCTTTCCTCCTTCTGAGCTATTAGTTGTGTTTACCAGTATTCAAGAAGACCTAGATAGAATCAGTGCCTGGGCAATAGAATAGAGTAAAAAGAAAACTTTATTCTGGGACGAAGTCCTGAATAGATCTGAACAGATTAAGGTTAAACGCTATGAAAACTCAGGCCTTTGTCATAGGTTCCAATTCCCTCCTTATACCCTACTTTAACCCTGATTGATCAACGCATCACTTTCAGCTCCTCAATTAAAAACTTGGGTATTACTATCGACCAAACCCTTTCCTGGAAACCCCATATCGCCCATATTCACATCTTCTTCCACAACCTACCCGTAAACTCCTCGCATCCACCCTTATCTTTCTCCTCTTTACCTATGGCTGTGTGGTATACGGGGATCTTTCGAAAGTGCTCGAGGACAGATTGAAGCGGATCATGAACTGCTTTTTAAGGGTTGTCTTCGGTACATCGAGACGGCTCATGTGTCCCCCCTTTACGGAGAGTTAAAGTGGCACTTCCCCTCCAACCGTTGACAATATTTCCTTGGATCTTTCCTATACCAAACTATCACCACCAAGCACCCTTCCTACAACCTCCTTCAATTCAAATCCTCGGTCCACGTACAGGAAACAAGAGCGCGCCTTTCTGACCTCTATGCCCCTTCCCATATAACCAAAACATTCGAATGTTCCTTTCTCGCCCGCTCCTCTACTCTCTGGAATTCCTTTCCTTCTAATAGCCGCCATGCTTCTTCTCTATCCTCATTCAAATCCCTCTTTTTCCAACACCTTCTTTCTTTCCAAAATGATCCTCTCTAATTTCGAAATTTCAATTTAAGATTAACTAGATCAGATAACTAGATCAGATTAACTAGATCAGATATAAATAATAGTTTTAATGCACTTGCTTCAACTTTGCTAATCAGCTCATTATTTTTCTCTCTTTTTCTTTTCTTGCTTTTTTTTTTTTTTTAAGTTTTGGTTAACATTAATTATTCTTTTCAAGACAAGAATTTATATTGTTTGCTTATTATTTTATTGAAAATATTGCAAACATTAATTGATCTTTGTTTTGTAGTCTTATGGCCAGATATTCTTTCTGTTTTATTTATTCGATTATGTTATTCTTAAGGACCTAGTCCCAGAATAAAGTTCTTCTTCTATTCTATATTTAATAAAATATTGTTCAGCCAATTGTTTGTTTCATACTACGACAACCTCCCTTCCTAGTAGCATAGGCTTGATTAGATAATCGTGCGCATATAACCATGCTCCCCACTACAAAATCAATTTGAGAATTCAGTAGTTTTCGGGTGGTCAATTTGATAATTTCATATTAATCTGGGAGATGTAATATTAGTTTCTAATTAATTGTACAATGTTTTGAAACCGGATACATTATATTTTAGTTGTTTTTAATAGGTTTAAATGCTGAAATTTTTAGCCAGGTTGGTAAAACTTGATGCAAAAACATTGTCGGATAATGATAAAACTATAGTAATGCAGAAAATTAGTTTTAAGAATGGTGCCGTTCGCGAGTGGTTTAATTCGGTTTTTCGCAATAAATATATATATATATTTTTTTAAGCCGTTAAACCTCAAACTCATCAATCACTATCCTTTTATTATCCAAGGATAGTCAGGAAATACTAAATAAAAAGAATTACCTTTATCTAAGCAACTTAATTTTTTCAAAATTAAGCTTCTTCAAAACACCCTGTTTGTAAAAAAAAAAAAAAAAAAAAATCACCCATGTATATTTCTTTTAGAAAAATGTGATTGGGCCATTTTCATATAAAATGTCCAGGTTCTTTGAGTGGCTATCAAAGAAAATATATATTTGTTTATTGACCTCTATTGGTTGCATATTGTTGGGCATATCAAATAGAGTTAATTTGACTCATTAATTTTTAATTTAAATTGCTCAATACTATTTTTAAAAAAAAATTAAAATAACCTCCATTAAGGCACCGTCCTAAATCTAAGCTGTAAATTTGAAACTCACACAGAAATCTCGAAAATGAAAACGAAAAGTCTGGTTTTAAGTATTTTTTTAAATCACCTATATTAGTCGTAAGCGGTGAAAAATATTGTTTAAAATGCATTTTAGAGAATTTGGTGGAGATTTAAGTTGTGACCGTGAATATATCAATTACATTACCAAGTTTGCTGGGGTGCAAGAGTAGGATTCAGAACAGGAAAGGAGTAAAAGGATTTCTACAGAAACCAGGCATTTTCAGTGAATGTCGAAACTCGATTCTCGATTTAACTGCTGGTAGATGCCTCTTCCCATAAAAATATGGTGTGTATTTTTCTAATACTCCATTACGTTACCGTCATTTATTTTCAAGTTAACAAAGTTTCGTTCCCCATATTTTATTGAAATGTCGTCATGGATACTATTTTCTCAAGATAATTACATTTGATAATTAATTGAAGTAAACAAGTAACCAGTATAAAAGCTACCGAAACCACCATTACGATACCGTGTCGGTAACGAAATGGAATTAGATGCTAAAGTAAGGATTTTAATACTGTAGCATAATAGATAATTAAGTAAATATATAACCAGTGCCATCTTTACCCCCATGGACCCACTGGGCCCTTATATATCAATAAATATATCTTTGATATATATTATTCATTGATATATATCAATATATATCCTTTTCTCTATTGATACATTGACTTTTGCCCCACTAGATTTCCAAGCAGCTGTCTGTGTGGCGTTTGGACTAACCGTTGTTGGCATGAGTGTAGCTCGCTTAAAGGTATGTGACTTCAATTTGAAGAAGTCTAAATCACGATAAAGGTCTGACTTAGGATTAGTCCTTGCAAAAGATATCATGACAAAATAATTGGGGACTTTTTCGCAAACTCTCGAATAACGATAAATCGAACAATCGAAGAATATTGCATATTATAAACTAACGGACGTGTTCAAAATTTTATGGAACAATTTAAAAAAATTAACTTGGCATGGCAATACACTTGTCACCAGTACCTCCAAGCATGCTCGTATTATACAATCAATATTAGTTTGAAATGAAGGATTTCTTTAACCAATCGTGTAATATATATATTTTTTATAGCCTAAGATAAATAAATGGGCAGAATTTTATATTAATTTAGCAAATTAAAATCTAAATTAGAACGGTTTAAAATTAGTTGACATCCTCATGATGGTATAGAATGATCAATCTAATTAGGGATTGATAAATTATTTCCCACTTCTATAATTTTGTTTTATTGAAAACTAGTTTCGAATGTTATACATTCATCTTCAGTTCTAAAAACACACTTCTTGCACTGAACTGCCAATGAAAGAAAGGTGGGATGTTAATAGATAAACGGTAAAGGGTCGGGGTTTTTCCAGTAATACCGGTGAATAATTGGTTTTTCTGTTACAAATAGAAATAAATTTAAGACTGGACTATTGGAGATATTTATTTGGTCATTTAAGCAAAAATCTGATTGGATTTGAAGGATTTTATTATTTCAAGTGCTTCATATATATTTAATTTGAGACTGTTTTCAACTTGATGTATTAATTTAACTCCTGAGTCTTTGATGAATTTATGTTTTTTTTTTTTTTTAAATAATAATACCAATTTTTTTTTAATAATAATGGTATAATAATACCAAAATATATTTTGAATTGCTTATTTTTGAATGTTTTGTTGGTTTTTAGACCTGAAGATGAATGGATAACATTCGAAACTAGTTTTCAATAAAACAAAATTATAGAAGTGGGAAATAATTTATCATTTCCTAAGGGTTTAAAATTAGATTTGTATTTAATTAATCATTAATTTTGGTCAAATAATTATTTATGAAGAATAAACCATCAAAGAAAAAAAGATACCATTTTGAATAAAAACACTGTTTAATATCCTTCTTTTTCTTTCCTCTTTAAAATCAAGACGTCATCGTTCGCAGTTATAGAATTTGAACTTCTTTTTGTTCTTATTTAAACTTCTACTTCTTTGCTTTGCTTGATACCCCCTTATTTTGAATAGGTTGTTTTCATGTATTTTATAAAGAATTTTGATGTTATATGAGATATGTGTAATGAAATAGTGTTAAAATTAAGGAAATAGGGAAGATTATGTAAGGTTTTAAAACCAGTGTTTTGCAATGCTATCGAGGAAAAAAGAGTCCAGATCTGCCAAAGAGGGGATTGTGGGAAAATATGTAAAAAAAGAAAACCCTCCTGAAATTCCAAGTAAATTATTGATGATTTAAAACTAGTTTTGAAAAAATAAATTATGTTTTAATGTAAAATTTGCCTTATATCTTCCTTTTGATATCAGTGAAGCAAGTACTGTTTCATTATGCTTATCATAAATATATTTGCTTGTTTTGACTGTCAAACTCTATGGGCCTTTATATTTAATACTAATGTAATTATATTTCTGCTTTGTGCATCAGGGAACGTTTTTATAATTATTGTAAATTGATTAAGGTTAGACATTACATACTCTTATTTTTTTTTTTAATTATTTTATATTAATTAATATGTTAAGTCAACTAACCACTTCTATGTAATCTAGAAGCATTGTTCCAATCAAACATTCTTTTTGACAGAATTGTTTTTTTTTATTATTTATTTTTTAAGAAATTTTTATAATTTCTGAATGAATAGGGTTTAGGAATTTTTTATTGTAAGTCTTTATCCTTTAAGACTAGAATGCATAGAAATCATTGACTTCTTTAAGTGTTTTCCAATATCTCAGATGGTTGCAGTTTGTAGAAATTAATGAATTGCCACTTTCCTAGACCTGCAATATGTATTTATTTATTTGTTTACACTATGATAGAGCTAACAATTATTTCATGAGAATAAAGTTAAAATGTTTAAATCATTGCATGTCAATTGAATCAACTGATTGTATAAAATAATATAAGTATGTTGCTTTCGTTCATTGAGCTTTATTGTTATGGCATCTTGTTTTCTCGGAGATTATTGATGATTGTCACGGTCGACCACCCTTTAACACACCTTTCAGGTCTTTGAGATTTATAACAACATAACGTAACATAAGTTGTCGTTCTTTATCTCTTTTATCTTATGATATTAGGGCAGTCTGAATCTTTTAATCAGTTATTATAAGCCTATTTCTCGAGGGGAGTATATTTATCTTCTTCCTGATGTTTCGTCCATAGGTTCCATGGGACTTCTTTAGAGAGACTGCTTAAAAACTACATTAACCTTTATGGATCTTTTGAATTAAATTTCCTAATACGAGGCAGCTTTCAGCTTCATTAGGCAGATAAACTTGTTTATATGTTAGCATTCATATTTTCATTTTCACTATCCGTTTGGCCAATTATATCATAGGTTATCTATAAAATGAAATTGAGATTAATTAGATAAAAATCAATTTCACTCTATCAATATGTTTTTAGGTTCTTTGATGGTGCATTCATTAGTTATTAAAATCTGGTGCGGTGCGCGCATCACATCACACAACTTTCCCTTACCGCCCTATAATTATAAATTATAATTATAATTCTAAAGAGTTCACATAAACAATACTTGAAATAAACTCAGCAGCATTCAATTCTTCTCCCACTTAAGTATAATAAAATAGTTTTTAAAACAATTTTAGTACAACAATTCTGTACACTACCTCTATATTTTAACTTTGTCAAGTTGCAAATATATTTTAAAAGTTGCTGGTTTAGTTTCTATGGAAACATTTTCTTTCCATTAAATAATGTGAAAGTAGAAATTATCAAGTTAATTTTCGCTTTTGTATTCTTAAATTACTTTATTACAGAGCGTATTGTTTACAACAGATTGGCGGATTGGTGGAAGGAGGTTCGGTCGCTTCTATCTCCTTCCGGATGCGCTTGGTTATCCATCTATTTTATGCTCCTAGTTAAAGACCTTTATGAAGAATAATTTAGGCAAGTTTCATCAAAATTGTTAGAGCCGTTTTCGAGAAAATTGTAAAAAAAGTGTAATATCCATGATATAATAGCTATTTCCGGTTAGTCCGATGCGCTGTATCTTTGCTAATACTGGTGCGATTTTGATGATTCTTTTATTGTTTTTTAGATAATTTAATTATCTTTCATACAAGTCGATAGATGATTTACCATAAATTGCACGCTTTTGAAGTTATGCGTAAATAAAATATTCTTTTCATCATAACTTTTTTCCCTGCAATTCCTCGGTGATTTACTTCATAAATGAAAAGTTAAAGACCTTTATGAAGAATAATTTAGGCAAGTTTCATCAAAATCGTTAGAGCCGTTTTCGAGAAAATCGTAAAAAAGTGTAATATCCATAATATAATAGCTATTTCTGGTTAGTCCGATGCGCTGTATCTTTGCTAATACTGGTCCGATTTTGATGATTCTTTTATTGTTTTTTAGATAATTTAATTATCTTTCATACAAGTGCATTGATGATTTACCATAAATTGCACGCTTTTGAAGTTATGCGTAAATAAAATATTCTTTTCATCATAACTTTTTTCCCTGCAATTCCTCGGTGGTGTACCATTATGAAAAGTTAAAGGTCTTTATGAAGAATAATTTAGGCAAGTTTAATCAAAATCGTTAGAGCCGTTTTCGAGAAAATTGTAAAAATGTGTAAAATCGATTATATAAAGTGGCACTTCCGGTTAGCCGATTTTGACGAAAATGTTGCTGTAACATCACATGCATGTGCTAACCTTAAATATGTAATTTCAGTATCGTACAGCTTTCCGTTTTTGAGCTAGATTGATCACAGACACACAGACCATTTTGCGAGACTTGGTCATTTGGACTCAAGGGACCTTAAAATATGTATTTCCGTTGAAAACTCGAATTTGAAAATTTTCACGATCGCAATACTTCCCCTTACTATATACTTCGTGTATAGGTAAGGGAAAGTAAAAATAGGGAGAATTTTTATGAATTAAACTGTTCTGCAAAAAAAATTTTTTTTCGCTCCCTTGAGAAATTTTCTCTGATTTTTATATTTTCTTGTGTGCTGAGTTTGAATCTGAAGTCCAAAAAATTCTATCAGGCAACATTTTTGAGAAAATGGAGGTTGTTTTTGAAAAAAACTGAAATAGCATGTTTTTTGTTTTTTTATTTAATTTTCTTGTAAATAATAATAATATATAAAATAATAAAATATTTAATCCTGAATATAATATAACTTTATGCTTAGTCATGTGTGTATTTTTTCCTTTTATAGTCTTCATCAGCTGTCTTCTGTTTTAATGTCCAACAGTATTCAGCAAGTATCTTCTCATTGCATTTACCGCTATACCTTTTCTCCATTTGGACAATCTCTTGATGAAACCGTTCTCCGTGTTCATCTGAAACTGCTCCCAAGTTGGGAGGGAAGAAATTCAAATGGGAGTGCAAAAAATGAATTTATAATGACATGTTGGAACCCATGGCCTTATATGATAAAAGCAATTCTTCAACAATGCCTTCATTATTTGTCGCTCTTTTGTTGCCCAAAAATTGTTCACACATGTTTTCAAGCTCTCTTTTCAGTTTCATTTAATTTTCCTTTGAATTCCAGGTCCTTAAAATGAGCGTGGATTTGTGGTCCCTCGAAAATCCCCTCTTTAATCTTTGCTACTGCTACCTGGGGAAACCCGTCCAACAGAGAAACAAATCCCTCTTCTCCTCTCTTCAACAAATCTGCCTGCTAACTCTACTGCTGGCTTATGGGACATCACAGTCATTGAACGTAAGAGGCAGATATAAACTGGGCCCGTCCATAATACTTCTGACTGAAGGCCAAACAAATTCTTGATGCCTAACACTTGAGCTATCACAATTTTTTCATTTTGTAATAGCTTCAAAATCAAATAGATTTTTTTTTTTTTCATTGAAGTTTTCAACGATAAAAAAAATGTTCCAAATGTTGAAAAATACCTCATTTTTTGACCCCAAATACAAATTTGACATAAAATGGTGCCTGATAGAGATTTTCTGCCTTTGGACTAGTGTTTACCTCAAAACATAAAAAAACGACACTTCAGTTGAAGGAAGGATTTTGATGCAGAACAGTGTTATTGGGGTGGTGCATCTTATTTGAATTGAAATGAAATATTTTTATTAGCCTCTATGTTGTACACACATAGCCAATGGAGTATACAAAGGAAGACTTAGTAATAAAAATATTAAACATTTAGTATTTTTATAATTAGTAGTAATAGTAATTATAATTTAACGTAATTTAATAGTAACTAGTAAAAAAAAAAAATTGTCAAAAAGAATTGTTTGATTGGAACAATACTTCTAGATTATATAGAAGTGGCTAGGTGAATTAACATAGTGAATAATTATAAGTATTTTAGATTCACTTCATGCATTTCATCCTCTTCTAAATTTAGGAAAGCAGCTTCTGAATCTTTAAAGCAAGCACAACTAGCAATAGAAACAATACTTAACATTTTAAAGAAATCAAAATTAGATACCTGGATCACTAAAATAACATTTAATTCAATAGGAGGAACACTTATGTATTGCTTATAAAGATATCTTGAAATTGGCTCAATTGGAATATTTAAAATTATTACTCCAGGCACAAAAGAGCACACTGAATTACTTGCTTAGATTAAAAATCAATGTTTTTAGTCGCATGCTGGAATGGTGGTGTTAGTTATTGGAAATGTTTAAGAATTCCTAGGATGTGTTATATCAGACTTGTGGAACTCTCTGAAAATAGAAATATACCATATAATTGGATAGCCTAAATGAAAAAATATTTAACCGAAATAGGGAATATTGACTTATGGTGTAATCAGTCTGTTGGCCACGTCAGACGATACAAAGCTCATCCAAAAGAACATTGGGATAACTATTTATTAAGTTTGGACATAGAAAGAGCATTTAATTCCAGCTATAATGAAAATTATAGGTACATATCAAACTTCAACCAACCAGAACAGTATCTACATTATAAATGTTATACAGTTGAATCTCTGTTGTCCGACATGTCCAGTAATCCGACACTGTGTTGGTCGGTACATGATACATTTGTGTTACCACATGTTGATGTGTGCGAACGAGACAGAGAGTTGAACTGTCTCAGTCTCTAATTGTTACACGGGAATTAATACTGTTCACAGTAAAACATATTTTTTTATTACTCTATCGATTTTCATGGTGTTTAAAGTTCCTATTTACATTTTAATTATGTCTAAACTCAGTAGAAGTGGAAAAGTTAGCAATGTAATATTCGGCCTTCTGTTATTGTGTGATTTCTATTTTTCTCTGTTACATATTTCGTGATATGTCAAATCTTTTCTACTTTTTAAAATGTTTATAATTTAAAATGTACACTTTTATATGTATATGTACAATTATTATATGTATAAATATTCTGCTTATGAAACTTTTGATTTTTGTTGTAGATTTTTACCTTTTGATTCATTTATTGATTAAAAGATTCATAGAGTTTGAGTTTTAATAATTATCATTAGTTTGAAGAAAATCTTCTGATTTCAATGGTGTGGTCTTACAGTTTATTTTTAATCTTAACCTAACGCAAGATTTTTTTAGATGAATCTAAATTGAAACATTGGCTAAGGGCTCTGATGATGAAAATGAAGTTTCAATCGTGAAAGATATTGGTTCAAATAATTAATTACTAACAGATCATTTGTGTATTCTCAAGAAAACTGTAGTTTCTAATATGTTATTTAATTCTTTAGACACTGCTTGATTTTGCATTGTCAAATTTTTTTTATAATGATTGTCACAGAAGTTACTTAATACAATGGCTGAAATTAACTTACCTCTAATTTTCTTAATCATTATTTCAAGCATTTAACAAGATTATTCTTTGCAGTAATTAATGTTTGGACCACCGAGCCACAACGGAAGCCTCCTAGGAGGTCAGGATATAGACCTGATACTCCTGCTGTAAGTAGATGTTAATATTTTTTTTTTTTACATTTCTATAGTTAAAATTATCTGTAACAAAACAAACAAAACAGTAAAAATAGAAACAATTTTTTTTTTCTCTTTAAGTTTTGGAAATAACAAATTTATTTAAATTTCGTATTAAAATAAACATTTGACTTTGTTTTCCCTTTCAAAGAATATTATGTGTGTAATGCGATAATTTTTTTTAAAACATACCAAATTTTAAGATTAGTTGAATGTTGGATTGGTTTCTCAAGGCCAAATATACCACTTGTAGTGAAGTACCAAAATTAGTAAATTGATAAATTAAGAAAATCAAATTTGAAAATACGAGTTAACAATTTTTTTTTTAAATATTGGGTTATAGCCACTTGTAGAAATGTTCACTGAAACCCAATGACACATTCTGTGTAATTATCACATGAATAGTCTAATTGTAAAGTGAAAAAATACAGGATTCGTTGACAGCGCAGAAGGGGGAATGAGGTGATACATAGGGCAGGCTAGAGCAGCTCCTCTATGCCAGAAATCCCAAATCTTTTTCTATTTAGGAGCACATTTATAGGTTATCAGTCAGGCGGGCAACATATATTATTTTTTTCTAAGTTAGATATTGTGTATAATACTTTAAAAAAAAGAGAATAATTTTACCATATTAAAAAGTATTGTTTATGTATATGCCAATATAAAATAAATTATTATTTAACAATACTTTAAAAATGTTTGCAAGATGAAAAATTTCTTTATAAAAAATATAAAGGCCTAAGTCAACCTGAACTTTGGCACTGCATTTTATTAGCCATTGCTTCATGATTTGGAGAATATGATGATAATCATATAGTAGATTCACACATTTTGAGACTGCATTCAAAAACTTGAAACAATGAAATAAAATACGGGCACATAACTAGGGATAATATTCTTGAATATAGTAAATTCAATATTACCAATACTGTCATTTAATTTTTGGTACTGCTAAAAAAGAGGTAAAAAACAAAACAATGATGAGGATTGACAGAAATATTGACAACATACAACTAAAATGGACCAAGTCATAAAATTTATATTAATAATTATATAAATGTATGTCAAAAATTAAAACAGAGTAATTACTATTATTATGATAAATTATTTCATCTTAATGGCAGTATTCTCTTTAAAAAAAAAAAATCAGTTTGTACTTGTAAAAAATTGAATAATATCAATTTTACATTAGCGTGTGCGTGGGTGTATTTTTCAAGTAAGATGGGCAATTTAAAAATAATTAGACGAAAAAAATGAGCTTTGGACAATTGAAGTTGGTCTTTTCTGAAAGATGTTTTATTTCAAACTCAAACTGAATCTCCAGATCCACTTCATTAAAGGTACTAAAGTTGACAGGAAAAACAGGGTGTTACTTTAGTCCTATGGGTTCCCAGACTTTATCTGACTGCCTATCACTTCCACTTTTCAGATTATTGGACTTACCCACTACCTGATCTTATGCTATTTAGATATATTCATTTTCATAAAAAAATACAAACTGATTTACAAAAGTTAATTTAACCAACAAAACAATAGATATTACAGTAAATTTGATTAGAAAATAAATTCAAAATACATCTTTTTACAATATAAAAAGATGCAATATTTTTCAGTTTGGAGCAGGTTGTTTATTTGCAAGAGCATTAGTGGACCAGTGGAAGATAAATTATTTCATCTTAATGGCAGTATTCTCTTTAAAAAAAAAAAATCAGTTTGTACTTGTAAAAAATTGAATAATATCAATTTTACATTAGCGTGTGCGTGGGTGTATTTTTCAAGTAAGATGGGCAATTTAAAAATAATTAGACGAAAAAAATGAGCTTTGGACAATTGAAGTTGGTCTTTTCTGAAAGATGTTTTATTTCAAACTCAAACTGAATCTCCAGATCCACTTCATTATCCGCGTATGTCCGTTTTTCATCGTAAAAAATCCAAGTAAGAGGTTTGTGTTCTGTTTGTAATAAAACTTTATTTCCGTATAAATAAGGTTTATGATATTGAGATGACCAGACTGCCAATAATACCATTACTCCTTTTCGATTGTTGAATATTTCAATTCCGGTGATTGTAAAACTCTGGATGCGAATGCAATCGGATGTTCTACTCCTGTCTCATCCTTTTATGATAGTACAGAATCTATAGCTTTATCGCTCGCATCTGTCGTTAGAATGAACTGTTTGTTCCAATCTGGGTAGGCTAATCACATAATCATGGCATTTATCATATTATTTTGTAATTCATTGCAAGCATTAATTATTTCAGGAGTTTTATATTCTTTTGTTTTTAGCAAGTTGGAAATTGGTCTGGTTATTTTTGCATAACTCTTTATGAATTTTCGATAGTATCCCATCATTCCCAAAAACTGCCTTGTCGTTTTCTCATCATGGGGAATAGGTAATTCTAGGATGGCTTTTATTTTTTGTGGGTCTGGTTTTAGTTCATCTTTTGTAACAATATATTCTAAAAATTTCAATTCTGCCCTAAAGAATTCTGTCTTGTCTAATTGTATGGAAAGCACATGTTATTTTAATAGTTTGAATATTGATTCCAAATGCTGTAGGTGTTCCTCTTTATTTTTTGAATTTATTATTATATCCTCCATAGATATCATTACATTAGTTGAGGTTGGATATCATCATATTCTTTGGGCGTTGAAATGTGGGAGAGGAGAGGAACGTTGCACAAACCAAACGGTATATGCAAGAATTCGTAGTGACCATTGTTGGTGCTTAAAGCCGTTTTAGGTATAGATTCCTCGTCCATCTCTATCTGATGGAAACCGGATGTCAGGTCAATAGTAGAGAATATAGTGGCTCCCTTTAATCTATTTAATAATTCCTCTATGTTCGGTAGTGGGAACTTGTCTTTTACTATAGCTTGGTTTAATGTCCTGTAATCGATCACCACTCTTACTTTCTTTTGTACGGAAGCATCTAATTTTTTTGGGACTATCCACAATGGTGAATTTCTTTGTCTTATAATATTATTTTTTAACTATTTATTAACCTCTTCTTCGATTTGAATTTTAAATTGTTCAGGGTATCTATAATTTCTGGCATAGATCGGATTATCATTAGTTGTAATTATTTTATGTTTTAATAAATTTGTTGATAGTAACTTTTCTTCATTCGTTTTTATAATATCTCCGTATTTACTTATTAAATTAAGTAATTCATCTGTTGTTTCTTTTTCAATATGCTCTTGGTGAATTAATTGTTTTATTTCTTGTTTATCGTTGATATGATATAATTCGTTTTCTAATTTTCTTTTCTCATTATTAACTATTATTTCATTTTCTTCACAGTTTATTTTTATATCTTTCATTGTTTCAAATTTTAACAATGTATCAAATCGGTTACTGAATGGGAATATTAGAAATTTAACTTCTTTTCGATTCCGATCAGACGTTGGAGGTCGGGTATTACACTTTTTTTTCCTTCAAGCCAGAGTTTTCATAATGAAGTCTTCATTCTGAATTTTACCATTGATATTACCATATGATATTAGGATGGATATAATTTTTGGTCGCACCGGTGTAAATAAGCCATTTGTTATCGTCATTATCAATCATTTGTGAAATTGAGTGAGTATAGTTTACAGCATATTCATTTCCTGCGGTTTGTTGTCGTTCGGACCGAAGTCTAAAAAATGATTAAATTTTTCTTCCATATTTTTTAATCTTTCATTTAATTCCTTTAGTTCTTTGTCTTTATCATTTTCTGTTTAATGTACCTGATTACTGACAGTTCTCATAGAGACTGTTTGATTCTCTCTCTCTCTCTCTATTGGTTTTTCATTTTGTTGATAATTATTTTGCCTAAAATTACCGGATGGTGGTTTATTAAATTAATGGTGTTAGTCATGTGGATGGCATTGTTGATTATGTACATCATTTTCATTTCTCGGATAAGTAGGTCTTTGATGGTTAAAGTTTTGATAAAAATTTGGATTATATTGTTGTTGATAATTTGGGTCATAGTGTTGTTGATAATTTGGCTGATATTGTTGCTCGAAATTTGGTTGATAGTCTTGATGGTGTTGAGGTTTTTGAAAATTTTTATGTTGATTATAATTTGGATTATATTTTTCCTTTTTTTGTTTGGGTTTTGATGTTGGTGGGCTTTTTTATCTCCTCGATTTTTGCATAATCTTTGAACAATTTTAGCAGCATTGTTTCTTAGGATATCATCTATATCTTCTAAACTTTCAAACTTTATGTCGCAAAATCTGTTAATTCGGGATGAAGTTGGTGAACCGCATGGTAACTGAGTTGTTTATTGTATAGTTTCATTTCTACTGCTTTATTGGCATAAGTTCTGGCAAATAAACTACAACGCATTTTACTAAAGCGAGAAATATTATCAAGTGGATTCATTATAATGTGCATTAGTACTTAAAATTTCTGCAATAAGTTGCTCTGTAGTCTGTGATTCTTAATATTTATTTTTTATGTGATCCATTATTTGTCCAACTGAAGTAAATTCCTTATCATATTTTGCTATTTTCGCATCACCTTTTAATTTATTTAACAAAGTAATAATTAATCGCAAATGATTAGTACTTTTGTAGGGGTTTATATCTTTGCAAAATAAATGAAGACAATATTTCGTACTTTTAACAAAATCTACTAAACATTCCGGAATTATATTAAAAATCACTTTCTTTTGCCTTCTCACCCATATTTTCTAATTCTATATTATTTATTTGTCTTAAACTATTTAATCGGTCAATAAGAGGCATAGGACAATAAACATTAACATATAAAGTTACTATAAAGAAATATTTACCGTAAATGCTACTTCAGTGAATGAACTTTCCTTTCTTCCTGCAGTCCTCTTTCCGATGTCCGGAGTTTAGATAATGAATTTTATAGTTGTTGAAACCTTGGAAAATGGTATTGAAATACTCTATGTTCTGCAGATGTGAAATTCTACTCTTGTCCTTCGAGCACACAGCTCCGAATCTTCTCGAGTCAGCAAAAATTGGTCTCGCTACCTAAGTACTGTATTACACTAGTCAAAGGATCCCGCAAAGTTACTGAACACAGCCAAAGTCCCTATTTGGGCACCAGTTAAATAAACTCAAACGGAGACAGACTTTTTAAAAAGGTTTATTATGAGTGCAACATAAATAAACAGTAAATAGCGTTTAGTCTAAGGTCTATGACATCTGATAAGAGAGTGAACAACAATTATCTTGGAAGGAGCAGGTAATATACTAAAAATAGAATGAATTAAGTACAAATATAAATAAATCCAGTTGATCCTGTAACAATAACATAACTGACGATAACTAATTTGTCTCTGTCCACCAACACATTTCTGCAGGAATCAAGATCTGCCTATCTGCAGTCACAGTTTCTTGAACAGGTTTTGGTGCGCCTGGACGTCACCTACATCTGTAATACTGGGAAATCAGTGGTGATTGGTTCAAGATCGTTTCTAGATCCCTTCCAGCCACACCCTTCCGCACATTTCTCCACCACTATACATTGTTGAACCTGTTGGTACACTCAAGCATTGTGCTCAGTAGCTACAATACGGTAATAAAGGGATATGTGCCATCCTAGATATGAGAGAGAGTTTTCACCAGCTTGAGCTTGATGAAGAGTCAAGTTTCTTATTTACAATGACCACTTCATTTGGTTGTTATAAATATAAAAAGATGCCATATGGTATTTGTAGCTTCCCTGAGATATTTAATTACGAAAAATCTAAAATATAGATGGTGATTCAAGTCCTTTTTGTCAGGGGTTGGCGAATATGACCATGACAGAAGATAAAGATAAAGCAAAGACCAAGGGCAAACAATGCTGGCGACCCCCTTTAATCAATTGGTCTCAGGTGATAGCCTTTTACCTCCCTGGACTATTATGATGAAAACCGACAAGCCCCTTCTGGATCGTTATTTGCGATATCCAGTATAAATGAGAATCTAGTACACCAAATTAAAAACTCGTTAATAAAATTAAATGAAATTCATTTTTATAAAAACATTTTACAAATTAGAAACTATTATATTGAATTAATGAGTTTTTAAACAAGGCGTTATATAGTATTTAGATTCTAAATATATGATACTCGCTTAACACAAAATTTGATGCTTTACAATTATATTCAAAAGATTTTTAATTTAGAACAACTGTTTCCATGGTAAATATGTTTGAAAGTCTCTATATTAAATTGTTGGCAAAATTGGTAAAAATTGTTGTTTCGACCGTCGACCATATTCCTGAACCGAATTTATAATGTTAGGTAGTCATTCAGCGTAGAACTTGATGTCCTTTAATTCTAGAAATAGGAATGTTTTCAATTTGATTGGAAGCACCATTTTGGAGTTATAATTAATTACTAAAAAAAAGTCCCAAAAATTTTGTGTTTTTTTTTCTTTTTTATACTGTAATGTTGAAACAAAACAATCTTCTTTCCAACATTTATTTCATACTAAAATTCTTATTTTACTGGAAGAAAAATCCTTATTGAAGTAACAGTTTAATTTTCTATTTTCTTTATATAATTAAAAATCATCACCTTAATATTTATATTTTTTATAACCAAGAATATATTTAAATAATTTATCGTTTCTTCATTAATTGATATTTCATTTATTATGATTTTCTGTTGATTGCATACATTTATTCAATTAATTTTTCCATCATTGTACTTAATAATTAATTTGGTGCTATTCACTAGCTACTAATTAAAAATTTCATTTTCAGTCTCAATCATCTGGAATTTATCAGAAATTTGGAATTAACAGGGGCTTGCAGTCGACTGCTTTATTAGGACATGAAGGAAAGTACACACCCAGCACTTCAGTACCAGATTTAGCTCAAAGGTTAATAGTCAAATTACTATTATTATTTCTTATATTTGTCTCAAGAGTATCATCCACATATAACCTAACATTTTATAATTTTCATTAATTTTTTTTATTCTCTGTCATATTTTGAAATACATTGTGAAATCCTCCAGACCTGAATAAAGCTTTAAAAGGATCAAAGGGAATTTTTTGAATGAGGTTTTTCCATAAAGTTCATATAAAGTGAACAAAAAAAAAAAATCATTATACATTTAATCAGGTAATTCAATATTGCCCCCTTCAAAATACTCTCCCAAAGAAACAATACTATTACACCATCTTCGTTTCCACCGAAGGCAACCTGGAAGTCCTCTGTTTTGAGGTTTTTCAGCTGCTTCGTCATTTCTGTCCTTCCTTCCCTCCCTCCCTCTGTCCCTCCCCTTGAAGAGGGTGGTGACTTTCATGACAGGTCCATCACAGGAGATGAGTCTCGATTCTATGAATTTGATGTGGAACTCAAATCCCAAAGAAGGGAGTGGAAACTAGCTGGAGAACCAAGGAAGAAAACATCAAGGTAATCGAGACTGAATGTCAAGATAATGCTGATTGTTTTTTTTATTCTTGGGGTATTGTCCACCAAGACTTTGCCCCTGCAGACCAGACTGTTTAATGGTAACATCTGCATGGACTTAGACATTCATCATCATGAAAATGTTTGTAAACCTTTCAGTTGACTGACAGAGTGACTAAGTCATTTTTCTTCATTCTTCAAGGGAAATCTTTGTAAGAATGATGCTGTTAAAAATTCCTAAAATTTTTAATACTAATCATTTGAATTTTTTATGATGATTGGTATCACACCTAATAAGGCTTATTATTTTATGGTTGTTACATAGATTTTTAAAAAAGAAAATTTCAATAAACATGCGTTTGTAAACTCAACAGATTTTTTTTTTTTTTTTTACCTAATATATGTAGGTATTTAAGATAGATTTTATAATAATACTTTATTATTGAAGAGTTCACGGAAGAAAGTGGAACAGATTTTTTTTTTGAAATGGAGTTATGGACATCAATATGTTCATATAGTTCAGTAGAATGGGATAGTAAAAAGAAACAGCCGGAAAGGTGGATGGTTGGTTTATTAGGAGCATTTAAAGAATACTCTTAGACTGAAGAAAGGCAGAAATCCAAACTTTAAAATTTCATTTTCTTGGAATGCATTAAGACTCTTCAATTAGTATTAATAAATAATATCCTCAGAAGTTTCCAGAGATTCATTTCCATCATTTATTTTTTTTAAATTTATATAGTAGTCACATGATTGATTTGAGGTATATATTTTAATAGGTCAAGCATGTTCTTCTTCTTTTCGACAGTTACTGAGCATTGGCTGGCTTATAATAGGTTCTGCTTTATATTAGACATATACAGAGGTCTACTAACAGTTCTGTTTTGTTTTTTTTAATGCACAATTCTTTAAATTTGTTTTCCTGGAATGAATTCTTAAAAGATAATACTATTTATGGTTCAAATTTTTCTGCTCCCATCCATCTCATTTGCAACCAGTTCACCTTTTTACCAGAAATAGCTACTTTTCCATTAATAATTTTATCCTCTTAAAGTCTTTATACTGAAGAAATCTTCATAAAACTTGGATTGGTTATTTTTCTGCTTGAGCATATTTCAAATGAATTTTCAGGTGAGTAGTTTTTTTTTTTTTGCTTTCAATGACTCCAAAAGCATCAGCTGGTAAATATCTATGACCAGACACAAAATATTTGATGTCGATGGTTTCACATTTTACATTTGGGTCCAAAACAGTTTTCATTATTTTCCGAACTATATTTATGTTCCTGTTTAGTACACCACATGAATCACAATACATGATTATGTTTTTATATTCACCAGTATAATTTGTAAAATGTTTGAGTAAACAAGATCCAATTTTTTGTGATCCATGTCTGCCTTCTGTTTCAGGCCAACCATGCATGAAGGATTTATTCAAATTAAAATCATGGACAACTAAAATGTAAACATACAGGTTAAGTTTGTTATAAGCTACAGATGTCATGAGCTTTGAAAATGCTAAAGCCTTTTGAAGGTCTAATGTACTAACATAATAATCCTCATTCACATTTATCTAATCTTTGTTTAGGCTATCTCTAGCATCTTGAAGTTGTATTAAATGGGCCTCTTTTTTTTACCAGAAGTTTCTTCTTTCTCATCAGGTTTAACACAGTGTACAATCTCTTTTGTGAAGGTCTTCGTAATCTTCTTCTTCTTCTCTCCAGAGTGTTTTCATCAGAAGGATATATATTTAGATTGTGATCATCTACAGAAAAAATGGAAATATATTCAGTTTACAGGATTAATGTGAACTACAATTCTTCCTTTTAATTTTATTCATCATTCTAACATCAGGACCAACGTTTTGTGGCAATTACCACATCCTCTGGGTCCAACATCTAAATATTTAATAATATATATAAAAACAAAATTAAAAATATTGCACACAACTACATCAAACAACAAATAGCAATACGAAATTCCAACCTTGCAATTGTACTTTTATCATTCCAGGCTCAACATATCACAGATATTTGGAAGTATGTTCCTTTTTAACAATTTTTGTGTCCATATAATGTTATATTTTCTGTAATTTGTTCCCTATGAAGTTTTAAATTTTTAACTGGAAGAAAAATATGACAAAATATAACATTATATGGATACAAAAATTGTTAAAAAAGAACATAATTGCAAATATCTGTGATATATTGAGCCTAGAATGATAAAGTACAATTGCTAGTTTAGAATTTTGTATTGCTATTTGTTGTATGATGTAGTTGCATGCAATATTTTTACAGAGATGCCTGAGGATGGCTTGTAGGTCGAAAATTTGCATCGTAATAAATAAATTGATGAAATAGAAACAGCCTGCCTTTATTTTTAAATATTTTTATATATATATTATTAAATGTTGGACCCTGAGGATGTGGTAATTGCCATGAAGCGTTGGATGTTGGACCCTGAGGATGTGGTAAATGCCATGAAGCGTTGGATGTTGGAACAATGAATAAAATTATAAGGAAGAATTGCAGTTCGCATTAACCCTGATTAACTAAATAAATAGGTCTTCCAAAATAGGTTTAATTTAAGGAAATATCTTCATTAGTAAAACTTATCTATTGTATCACTGGCTTATAAAGTAAAATCATCAGTCGGAGAGAATCTTCATAAAACTAAATATAACAAAAAATTATCCTTCATTATCTTTGCAATTTTTTTTAATTGCCAAGTTTTGAAAGGATAAAACTTATTGTTTTCATAGAAAATAAGATAACCTTATAAAAAAAATGGATTATACCATTTAATAGAAGGCAGAGCAATTTCCTAAGATAGTGAACTTAACTCAAAAGATGAAAAAATAAAATGATTTACTTGATTTTTCATGTAATCGTAACGAACTGCATAGATGATTATTTAAGTTAAATTGTTGTAATGTTAAGAACTTACCATCACTAGATGTATTTATGTCTTCATTGTCCAATAAAAGTAGATTCTTACACTTGCTTATCATATGCAGGAAGCTAAAACAATTTTCTGAGTAGTCTGCTTATTTAGTTCTTTATACTGACATAATGAATATTACAGATAATAAATAAATAAATTACTAAACCGATATAATGATAAATAAATTGTTACAATCACGCTAGCCTAATATCTGCAGAGTCTCAATGCTACATTAGCGCTACACAAATAATGTAATTAAGTCATTCTCCTCAAAATTACCTGATTTTTCTGGCTACCTGAAAATAATCCACTGAGGCAAAAACTTTCTAAGAAACACTGTGACCCTTTCATTTTTTTTTTTTTTTTTTTTTTGAGAAATTTAATATATCTTGATAATTAATTATCATAATAATTTTATTACGTAAGGAAGTATTTAAAATTTCAATTTATAAATAACATAGAAACCAATCTTCCTTTAATAGTTGGGTAATAATAGATCAGGCAAAATTTTGCTCTTGATTAGTCCCCATTAAGCAAATTTTTAGATATAAATGTAATAATGACATATATTTTTTATATATAATATATGCATTTAAAGAATGCTATGTGCAAATGTGTGATTAAATATTATACTAAAGTAAGAAGATCCTGAAGATGAGGAAGAGAGAATAATATATGAATAAACAATAAATATTAAAGGAAGATTGGTTCACATGTTGCTTATAAGATGATAATTAAATAATATTCAGTGATACTTATAATGTTTAATTCGCCTGCTACTTCATACCATCTGCTTTTTTTACCACATTTTTATAATGTTCATGTGAAATGTCATATAAAAAGGGAATTGTCTAACTTTTTCAATCAGTATTTCAGTATCTTCCTTTGTATAGAATAATTGATGACAGATCCCAGCGAGCCAGTCATGATTGAGCACAGCAGCGATCCATTTCTATACAGCTAGAGTGATCTGTTCATCAGTTATTCTATACAAGGGAAGATACTGATAATAAATAATAATAATAATAATAAGCGATAATTAATTATCATGATATTACACTTCTCAAAAAAAAAATGAAAGGATCACAGTTTTTCATTTATTATTTTTTAATGGGTTGATATATTAAAAACAAAGCATTGAATTAGGCAATAAACATTTATTTTATAGAAAATTAAAGGATGATAATTTATAAACAAACACTAGAAAACATGTAGGCAAGCAACAAAATAAACAAACCAATGAAAAATCAAAACTCATTTCTGCATTCGTTGGGCTGTGTTTTCAGCCATTATAAAGAAAATTTTTAATTAGACAGTTTGACTTTTGACCAGTGCTTCCAATGCTGGTATTTTATTCACCGATTTTGGAAAAATTTCGCCTCAGTGGATAATTTTCGGGTAGCTAGAAAAATTGGAATATTTTGAGGATAATTACTTAATTACATTATTTGTGTAGTGCTAATGCAGCTTTGGGACTCTGCAGATATTAGGCGAATGTGATTGTAATAATTGATCTATCATTATATCGATTTAGTAATTTATTTAAATAACTTCCCCCGCCTTTTCTCTGTGATGGCGTCACGTAAGCGGTGATGTAGGGCTGCATAATACTCAACATTCACTTTCCTTAAAATCAATCAGCAATATTCCTCTACAATCCCCAAAAAAATGGTGGCCATTACCTTTTTGTCGACTGCATGAATTTTGCCTTTAGCGGAGGTGTGTCTCTATTCCATGGACTCCCTTTTGCTGACTGGGTCATAGAACAGAACCATTGTTTATCCCCAGTTACATTTGAATCCAAGAAATTTTTTGGGTCGGCATTATACCCATGTAAAAATTCATTGCAGCAGCAAACATGATCCTCTTTTTGAGCACCCGAAAGAATTTTTGGAACCCATCTTGCACTCCCCTTGCTCATATACAAATTTTCTGTAATGATCCTCAGAACACTTTTTTATGAAAGACCCAACCTTGCTGCTATTTCTTTGGAATATACAGCCTCCGATCAGACAGCAATTCAGCTTCCACAAGTTGGATTGTTTCTTCAGAAGTGACAGTTTCCAATGGGCAACCAGGACGTAGGACGTTATCCAGACTTTCTCTTCCTAACTTAAATAATTTTGGAAATAATTGTGGAATACGAGGGGGAGACTCCCCATATGCACCATCCAAGCGCTCTTTAATTTGCGCAGGAGTAAGGCCCTCTTTACACAAGAATTTAATAACCACATGGTATTCGATCTTGAACATTGTTAAAATGCACAGATTCCTTCAAGGCTAGATATGGACTGACAGGACTGAGGAAGTGCGGGTGATGGGTATGGAGAGTGCGGGCACAGACATGCACGGCGGGCAAGTCTCAGCCTGCTTGAAGTAGAGGACAAGGGCAGGCCAGAAGCTTATGGACCTTACTACGTAATTGTTTGTTCTTGTTTTTAGTTTTAAAAATGGAATGGAACAGAAGGCCTGGAAGATGGACTTAGGTCTGAAAGATTGACCAGTGTGGAGTTTGAAGATGTTAATGAGGGTCTCCAGTTATCTTAGAAATAGATTATAATTCTTATTATATTTCCATAACACATCAAACAAATGGTGAGTCTTTCTCTCACAAATATTGCTTTTCTCCAATTCCTTGTGTTCTTCTCATTGCTGGATTGCATGCACTACTATGCCATGCAGTTTCTTGAAGCATACGGAAATACTGAAAAACCTATCTTCATTTGATTGCAGTTCACGGCAAAGGTGGTGGAATCGCTTGGGTAATTTCCCTTTTTCTATTGATTTCATGAACCCAACAAAATCTTTTTTTTCTGTTACTTTGCTCTGCTAAAAGAGGAAGGAGTTGCTTCTCATCAGAACTATTCAATTTCTATTATCCAAACTAGATAGTGAGATATAACCTGAGAGATTAAGCTCAGTTGTTGTCACTAAGGATTCAGTAAGACAAGTCAAAACAAAAATAATGAATCGTCGTATTTTATCTCATATTTTGTTTATTCATTAGTGTGTATTAAATTAAACTATAGTAACAAATCAATTTTAAAAGAGATACAGAAATGGTTGTAAACAATTTTATATCTTGTGATTGTTATATTTCTATTATACATGTATTTCTTAATTTTTAATTAAAAATCAGCTACTAAAACAAACACACCACTGGTTTTTGTAAAGGGAGTTCCAGTCAATTGAAATACTCAGATATGTTTGTAAAATGAGTTGAATAAAAAAACAATTGTTCTTTATTTCTTGTTTTTCAACTTCTCTAATTTTATATAGATTCTATCTTTTGTCAGTTATTTTTTTCATTAAAATATATAATACAGTTCATAAAATTTAAGCCTGCTTTAATTACCATCCTCTGCCACCAGTTAAGAAGATGAAGAGAATATCATGAATTAATTTATTATATTTTATATGTTTAATTTTCATAAATGTTTTTCCACTTATAATCTTTTTACTCATTTTATTATTTTACTCATTATTAATTTATTTCATTCGAAGGCAGAGCTTATTGTCTGTACTTCATAACTTCATTGCTAATTGAAAAATTTAAAGAACCCGCAGTGGTTTGTTTCTTAAGAAACCTGGTCAAAACCCATTTTATCGATTGCATTGTTTTAACTTCCAGATTAGGATCCTCGAGAGAAGATTAAGAGATTTGGTTGAGGAGAACCTGGAGGAAGAGCAAGCTGTATTTCGACCAGGTAGGCAGACCCAGGATCAAATTTTTGCCCTACGGACAATAACAGAAAACATGGGACAGGAGGAAAAATGTACATTTAGCATTCTTGGATTTGAAAGCTGCCTTTGACTCTATGCCCCGAGAAGAAATTTGGAAAGCCCTGGTGAACAAAAGAATACCTAACAACCTGATAAATCCAATAAAGACAGTGTACCCAGACCCAAAAGGTATTGTCAGGCTGAACGGACATATATTTTAACAGAGAAACAGCCTTAGCCCACTCCTATTTATTATTTTGATGGACGAATATGGAAGGTCTGCAAAAGAACTCCGAGAACCATAGTAGGATATCGGAACCTCATGCCTGTTCTGGTACAATCAGATGCATTTATATATGCAGATGATGCTGTATTAGTAGCAGATACCCTCCAGAAACTACAGGCAGCAATAACGGAATGGAGTGATGAAATTCAATTGAGGGGAATGACAATGAACGCTGAGAAAAGCAAAGCTATGCTGGTTGGAAGGGATGAGAATGAGAGAACAGTAACTTATAATGGGGTTCCTCTTCAATTTGTGATGCCTACGAGTACTTGGGAACAATCATTTCCAGAGATGGAAAAGTAGATCATGAGGTACTACTTAGAGTCAAAAAAGCATACAGAGTATACTATCAGATACGCTCCACAATTATAGGGAGGAAGGAAATAAGCAGTCAGATAAAGCTCCTCCGATTCAAAACTGTATTCCTACCAATATTGCTCTATGGTGCGGAGAGTTGGACCGTCCTGGATCAGCATGCGAGCAAAGTGACAGCATCGGAGATGAGGTTCCTGTGAAGGATTCAGGAGAAAACCTGAAGGGACTGAATTCACATTGAAAGAATTTGGAAGAACCTAGGGTTCTCACCAGTTGGAGAGATAGTAGAGCAGCCTCAACTGAAATGGTTTGGTCACCTGAGCAGAATGAGGGATGATCGAAAGATCAAGTGGTTAATGGAGGCTAGACCAGAAGGAAAGCTCCTGCGAGGTCAACCCAGGCAAATGTACACGGATTATATCTCCAGACTTGGGAGAGGAAGAGGCTGTTTTCTGGCTGAAATAAAGGATATGGCGAATGATCGCGAAAATTGGAAAACATGGATCGGGGCTAAACCTCCATACCTAGTGGCATTATGGAGGTAGAGAAAGAAGAAGAAGAAGAAGAAGCATTGTTTTAACTTCCAGATTAGTTTAAAATTTATTCTATCTAATTAAATTTTACATAGATCTACGAAATCTTACATAGATTACCCAATTTTGAGATGAACCCAAACCTTCAAAGTGTGGTATTTTGAACAAACACCTCATCTTATGCCTTCAGACAGCATTGATATTAACATTGGTTATCATTAAAAACTTTTCTTTTTTTTTAAAATAAAAAAACTATCTTGTCATGATCCATCAAATAGAAATAATTTATCAAATTAATTAATCAAGTAATTCTGTTTAGTAATTCTACCTTAATAAATAAATTAAGAATGTATTTAAGGTATTTTATAAATATGACACAATAGTTAAATTATACACATTTATACATCAAGATATTTATTACATTGACCTTTTAAAAGACAACTATTGGTAGGTAAACAATAAACTATACCTGCGGAAACCTGCTGGGTTTGATTTTCATAAATAGATTAATTTGGAAATTGTGAGTTAACTACTTCGATTTAGGAGCTGGCAGGCTGTGGTATTGTTAACATCAGCAGCATTTTTTACTTTTTTGGTGATCCTGTTTCTTGTTTAACTTGAAATTGTTGTACAAAAAAAGAGAAAAATATAATAAGCAATAATGCAAAATTTGGAAAAAATCGATCTAGCAGTTTTAATCAATGATTTCATACGATTTGCTGTGAATAGTGAAGTAGCAGTGATAATAATTTGTAACCAGAGCTCAGAGTTGACTTGCACTGATTTTCTGTTATTTGCACCATTACAACCATTTTCAATAATATTCTAATTCGATATTATATTATCTTTTCATTTTAAACATCAATCTTTTATTAGAAGTAAATGGTGAAAGAGTTAAAAGTGATCAAAATAATTATTTTTAAAAAACAACATGAATTTCCAAATTCTTCGGCAGGATGTATATTACAAATTTTTGAAATCGTTTCTTAAAATTAATTCTGTCCTTAAAATGTTATTTTTTTTTTTATTTATTCTATCAGTTTTTATCCCCATTTAAGTTTAAATCATTAAAAAAAAATGTAAAATTATTAGGAATATATTACTGATTATTTTAGTAACGAAATCCTACACGTCTAAATTATATATATATATATATATATATATATATATATATATATATATATATATATATATATATTTTTTTTTTTTTAATTTATTTATTTAATGGTTTACATTAGTTATTTCTCCAATTAAGTAATAACAAAAATGTAATCATATCTTTTGAAGGTAATTGTGAGTTATGAACAACTTTCCTTATTTCTTTATCAAGTATTATACATTAGAACCAACGTTTCGAGACCATTCGCGTCATCTTTAAGATTCAATCTAATTATTAACAACATATATTAAAATTAAAAAAACCTTTGCACAATTTACATCAAATAATAATTAATATTATATATTTTATCTAAATTATGATACCTTTTTGTTCTAAATTCACAGTTATATTCATTTATAATTTTTTCAAGTAGTTTCGTTTTAAACAACAATATATCCATATTGAAAATATTTTGTCAATATTATTGACTGTCAAAAATTTATGATTTCACAAGGCATGCTTATTAAATGCAGTTACTTTTCATTAATGATCAATTACCATATAATTATATGGATTTCAACCAAAGTAATTTTAAGTTTATTATTGAAAGTAACCAAAAGTGGCAATATAGCGAATTTTAATTTTGACTATCTTCACCACATTTTTGTAAATTTCATGGAAGTATTGTACAAATACAAAATACGCGTATTTTCTCACTTTTCCTATGAGAGTGCATCCGTTTCTTCTCCTATATTTGATCGCTGCCACCCACGATCTATACTAGACCCCTGAGTTCTGTTTGATGTGTATAGTGCAATAGATAGTCGTACATTAGATCGCCCTATCGCTGCGAGCAGATATCACAGTTTTCTGCAACAAAGCTTGTTCTGTGTGCCTGAGCTTTTATACTATAAGATCGACAGATCGCGGTGTGTGCCAGAGAATTAAATTTCAGGAAGCATGGGGATCAACCTATACCACTAGCACCCTCTCACATGGGAGATTTTGAATGTGCTCCTAGGGAGTGTACTACTCATGACAATTGGCTGCAATGTGGGAATATTGTAGTGTGATGTTAATAGTGTAACTTCATGAGTACCACTATAATTGTTTCCTCAGTCTTGAGAACCATTAGCTGACATTGTTAAAAAAAAATGGGTGATGGCAATTTTATATCTCTATGCCATCTATATGACATTTATGCTCTTATTTTTCCATAATTTACTAAATTTAATTGTATTTATTTTTATTTTTAAAGAGTGAGGTTTATTTTGAGAGAGTGAGTCAGGTTATTTATATTTGGTCAACAAATGATTCTGGTTCTTGAATCATTCCATGTATCACCTTTCCTCATATTAGGCTCACAGTCATAGATTTTTGTATTGAAAAATCAAACTGCTAGTTTTTTGTTGTTGTTTTTTTAAGCATCAGTACCTGATGATCCTATTAGTTGCTTATATTGAAATAATTCTTTCATTGCATATTATTTCAATATATTAAAATATAATCCAATGATGCATGCGTGACACTTGTATATAGAAAATTATAAATTTCCTGTATTTTTGTCCTCTACTCTTATAATTGTGTCTGAATTGTAGGTTCGCAAGCTTATCTGTTGTGAGTGAAAACCATCCAAATCCAACACAGCCATCTCTCTATCCATCACCTTCAGCTGGTTTATTATCTAATTTAAATCAAAGTTACATAAACCAGTATACTGGTTCCCAATTCAGCATTGATAAGACACAGGTTTGTTTCAATTTCACTGTATAGGACGATTATTCAAGTTATTCTTCATTAATTTAAATGGTACTACTACTAATATATATTTATACGTATATTGTACAAATATGTTAATAATTTGTTTTTAATGTATCCCAATAGTGTTCTTTTTTTTAACAAAAAAGTCAGACAAATATTTTCTCTGGATAAATCATTTATTTTGCAATTGTTTATGTTTAGTTTTAAAGTTTACAAGTGGTTTATGGTATTTATTTTAAATAAATACTTTCAGTAATTTCTGTAAATATCTTGATTAATGAAAGTATTAGGAACATGTGTATATAATATAGGTAGGTTCATTTAGTAAATAGGTGAAAAATACTTTTGTATACTTAAATTTCAAATTTATTTATTATTCATTTGAGCAAGTCTCAGATTGAACATAATTTCAAATTACCAGAGATCTTGTGTCTGATGTCTTTATTTACCTTTATGTTTTCAGGCTGTTATACCAAGAAATTACCCGCCCATGCGAAATCCAGAAATTGCATCAGATATAGCTAATCTCAGATATAGTGAAACCCCTTCCTATGACTATTCTGTTACTCCATTTCATCAGGTAACCCAATAAATTTTATTGAAATTTGTAATCATTTATTGTATTTCATATGTTTTTTACTTATGATTAGACTGCCTGGCAATTTATGATAAAATTACAGCTTGTAATATTTATTTTATTTTAGTTATTGTAGGCTTTCCACACTTAATTTGATTTTTCATTATTATGTATATAAGTACCATTTTATGTGTTTCTGACCATTAAAAAAAAGGATAATGAATTACTTATCATATGTAGGAACTGCCAATCAAATTATTTCTTGAAGAATACCCCTTGATGCATGCTAGAAATGATAATTCCTGCATATCTTCCAAAGCTTGACGTGGAGTGTGAACACTTGGTTTGATCATACATTATTCAAACTATCAATCTAAAATGTTTTTAATCATGGACAAAATTTAATAGAAAATTTAATTTAATCTCCATGATTGAATAAAAACTAACTAAATTTGATTTATCAGACCTAGATATTTTAGATAGACTTTAGTCAAAAACCTACAAAACCCACTAAGAATAATTCTATCTGATTTGTGGCCCATACATGCATTGTCTACTTCAAATATAGAATGAACTCATTGTTTCTTTTCTATTTAGTGAAAACAAATATTTTTAATCCTGGCATCAACAAAATATTCATAAAAAATAATTGTAAACTGATGTTGAATTATAATTAAATTTTAACAAACACTAATGTATGGCTGACTTAGCATTATAATAATTTTTAGGATGTTGGAAATAAAATGGTGAATCGTAAATGGATAATAATGGTAAACTCTTAAAGAATCAAGCCTTTTTATAAAATTAATAATTAAAAAAAAAAAATGCCACTTGTAAAACTAGGCTAGAAAACAAGAAATATCAATAAGGGGTTATAATTAAAAACTGACGTTTAGTGTTGTATTAGTGGAATAATTTCTTCCTTATATCTCTATATTCATTCCTTTATTATTATATGTTACATCGTTCCACCAACATTTCAGGGTACTCTCCCATTCTCAAGGTGTTTTTTTTTTTGTTTTCTCTCTCTCTCTATACTTTTCTTGTCTAGATCTATCCTTATTGATTTTGTCTATTGCTTGAAGTATGTACTGCATCTATTTTCATCATTTAAATACATAGAATTAAAAACTGACATTTATACTGAGATAGTGGATGAGCAAACTGTATTCCGTGGGATTTTTTGTGATGGGAAGGTGCGACTATGAATTCCTTTATTGTATGCTATATAATAACGCATCAATGGCTGTTTACCTTCAAATTGGGATGTTTGGTTTTTATGACATCATGAATCCAAGATGGCTGCCATATGTAACATCTGCTCCTTACATTAAGAATAACTCCTTCCAGAGTGCTCATTCACAAAAAATGCATAGAATATTTTCTGTTGTGCATGAGCTGAAGAACAAATTTAGTTTTTTTTTTTTTCTTATTTTCTACCGTTTATGAGTTATGATCTATTTACGTGTCACTATCAGTTCAGAACATATGTTACCATCAGTTATTGATTAATGGATAACAAAATAATGATTGTGCTGTTGTTTACTCACAATAACTTAAATAATAATATGATATGGAATAGGGACGTCGCCCTTGGAGGGAGAGAAGGGGGTGTCACCCGTCCTCCCACCAAAAAAAAAAATTGAAAACCCGAAATGTTAGGAAATTTGAGAATGCACTTCAAACTGCGAATATTGTTGTAATACTGTTTACTCAAAGAGTTACTAAAATGTAAAACCACTGCCAATACCTTTTAAAAGTTAAGAAATTGGAATTTTATCGATACAATGTTGTTTTTGAATATAAAAGAAAATTATTGTTGGAAAATCTGTTCAAAATTGTTAGGAAATTTTAGATTTTGCCTCCACACTCCCCAATAAATTGTTGAGCCAACATTCCTGATACGGAATAATCATTACTCGTACAGTCATTTGTAATGGTATGAAATACAGGCGGAACCTGACCGCTAGGGAGCGCGTCCCCCAGGTGGCAGATGGAGGATCCCTCCTAGGAGGGGTGGTCTGAATATAAAGAATAAAGACCCCTGGACCAACAGGTACCCAGTGCAGGGAGATATAGCCCGGCCACCCTTTCTCCTGAGGGGACACAAATATTCAGGAGGCCAGTTGTCCCAAGGATACGGGGCCTCTAGCATCGGACCAATCACCCATCTAGAGTAAATTGATTCAAAGAAACATAAGCAGCCTCGAATCCAGACAGTCTAATGGTTACAGACGCGGCAGGAAAAAGGATTTACGATTTGCTAATTGGAACATAACGTCACTTACGGGTAAACAGAGAGAACTGGTGGAGGAATTTAAAAGATGTAAGGTGGATATTATCGGGCTAAGTGAAGTAAAGAAGAAAGGAAATGGATTGATAAAACTCCCAGAAGGGTACAGTATGATATATTCAGGAGTTAATATAGGACAAAGAGCCAGAGAAGGTGTCGGATTCGTTCTGAAGGATGAATTATTTGATAGAGTAGAAGCCTGGGAGCCCATATCATCTAGGATTATTAATATGGACATCGTGCTCTCAATCGGAAAAGTCTCCATGATACAGGTATATGCCCCTACTGAAGATTCTGTCACGGTAGATAAAGACCAGTTTTATGAAGACCTGCAGAGAGCAGTAGACAACGCAAGGAATCGGAATAGAATGATCATAGTGTCCAGAGATTTAAATGCAAGAACAGGTCGGAATCATCAAACAGCCTTCGGAACGATGGGTATATGGGGAGGTGAAGAGTGCATTAATAACAATGGAATCAGGCTAATTGAGTTCTGCGGGGAAAATAATATGCTCATTGGAAACTCTTGGTATAATCATAAGATGATCCATAAAATCACATTTGAAAGAGGCAATGGAAGAGTTACCAGAAACAGCATCATTGATTATTTTATCATCGACAGGGAACTCAGACAGTACTTTACAGACATTAAAGTTATACGAGGAGCAGGATTGAATACGGATCACAGGCTATTGATCCTTGGATCACAGAATCACAGGCTGACTCCAAGATACTAAAACCGCTGAAAAAGATCGCCAAGTTATATAATAGGATAGCTGTCAACAAGCTAAGAGAAGAGGAAATAGAGCAGGCTTATACAAATCGCTTTCAAGTTCAACTTCAAGAAGTTAATGGGGACGCAGATGTTGACACTATTTGGGCGCAAATCAAATACAGTATCAAGGCATTCAAGGTAGCCGAGGAAGTATGTGGTTTACAGCAAATAAGACCTACTACTAAGAAAACTAGGTGGTGGAGCGAGGAAGTGAAACGGGTCATATCTGCAAAGAAAGAGGCCTGGAAACAGTACTGTAGAAGCAAGTCGCCAGGAGACTGGACATTGTATATAGAGAAAAGGAACGAGTCTAAGAGAAAAGTTAAGGAAGCTAAGAGGAAAACTTGGGAGGAATTCGGGCAAGAACTGGATAAAAATTATAAAGAAAATATAAGGAAATTCTGGCACATCACAAGAGCACTAAGGAACAACAAAAAACCTAAGCCTGTGAGAAGTGTAAAAGATGAGCATGGCATACTGGTGACAGAAGACAAGGACATACTGGAGGTTTGGAGGAAATACTTTCAAGAAAAATTCAGAATGGAAGAAAGGCGGCGGAATTTTCGTGATTGCCGTAGAAGAGGTAGAATAACTGAACCAGAAATCCCCGACATGGATGACACCATAGAAGAGGAGGAAGTCGAAACAGCCATTGCTAAAGTAAAAATGGGAAAAGCGGCTGGGCCAGATGGGATTGCACCCGAATTTATAAAATATGGGGGAAATGAATTAATCAAGAGTCTCCAAACACTATTCCAAAAGATATGGGATTTCAAAAGAATACCAATAGAATGGGAAAATAACATCATTATCCCAATCCATAAAAAGGGAAGCCAAAGTGTATGTGTCCCATATGTCTGTCATCAGTGGTATACAAAGTATACACTAGGATTCTGGAACAAAGATTAAGGAAATTGGTGGAAGAGGATCTGGAAGAGGAACAGACAGGTTTTAGGCCTGGTAGGCAGACACAGGATCATATATTTTCCCTGAGAATGATTGTAGAGAAGGCATGGGATAGAGGTAAAGCAGTATACCTAGCTTTCTTAGATTTACGGGCGGCTTTCGACCATGTTCCTAGACAGGAAGTATGGGATGCATTGGAAGATAGGAGAATCCCACAAAATCTTATAAGTGCAATTAAGTTAGTTTACCAAGACCCAAAGGGAATAATAAGGCTAGCCGGCACTGAGTCCAGGTCGTTCCATTTCTTCAGGGGAGTTAAACAGGGCGATAGCCTAAGCCCCCTACTGTTCATAATTTTCATGGATGCCATTTGGAAATTTTGTAAAAGGAGGACACCCAGAGCAATAGTGGGATACTGGAATATGACCCCAGTGTTGGCACAGGCATTGCTGTACGCAGATGATGTTGTATTGGTGGCGGATACTGCTGAATCACTCCAGGTCGCTGTGGATGAGTGGCAAGAAGAACTGCAACTAAGAAGCATGCAGATCAATGCCTCCAAAAGCAAGGTTATGTGTATTGGACAAAGGTACGAGGATCTTAGAATCACTTGCAATGGAGAGACCCTTGAGCTAACCGATACCTACTGCTACCTGGGAACAATGATCTGCAAGGATGGAAGAATAGACCAGGAGGTCGTGAATAGAGTCCAAAAGGCCAATGGAATATTCTATCAAATATCCATGACACTCATTGGAAAGCAGGAGTTGAGCAGGAAAGCGAAGATTCAAATCAGTTGTTCTCCCTGTGCTACTATACGGATCGGAAAGCTGGACACTCCTGGACCGTCATGCCAGCAGGGTTGTATCTGCAGAAATGAGATTCCTACGGAAAATATTAGGAAAAACCAGGCGAGACCGCATAAGGAATGAGAGGGTGCGAGAGGAACTAGGAGTTAGATCCGTCCTATAGACGATTGAAGAAAGACAGCTGAAGTGGTTCGGGCATGTCAACAGAATGGGAGATGACCGTATGGCCAGGTGGCTTCTAGAGGCAAGACCGAGAGGAAGGCGACCAGAAGGCAGGCCAAGGCTCATGTATGCAGACTTGATTGAGAGAATTGGCACAAAGAAAGAATGCACCATGCTGGAGATGAGAAGGCTTGCACAGGACAGGGACCGTTGGACGAGATGGTCAGAGGCAGTTACTCCACGCTCAACAGCACTGAGGAGATAGTGAGAGAAGAAGAAGAAGAATGAAATACAGGTACAGTGATATAGAACAAATAATAAATTTGAAGTAGGGCCTAGTATTAGTGTAAGTTCTTAAAATAGATTATGCATTTATAAAAAAAAATATATATATTTAACAAGATTACTTTATTTCCTTTAAACCATGTTATCTTCACCATCTAAGTTCTCTCAGAAATTTTCACAAGCCTGTTTTCATCCTTAACACATATTTTTTTATCTACATTTATGTCCTACACTATTTACTGCCTTGTTTATCTGTAAATATCTTACTACAATTTATTGCACATATATTTAACTTAAAGTTGGCAATATATACTGATTTATGCATTCCAGTTGATTTAATTTGTGCTCTTTTTGCAACAGATCGATCACTGTTTAAACGTTTGCTGTATGTATCAACAAGTCGACCTTATATCAAATGAAAAGAGTCACTGGAAACTTTAGAATTTTCTGCTGACTCCAGTTAATGTTCACTATAGATGGTACACAGTTATTGTTTGCCACAAAATCTACATTGATGAAAATACTTTAAGATCAAGTCACTGCTACTGGTGAAGAAGGGGGAATACAACTGAATGCCATTCCCACAATCTAAATTGCACTGAACTGTGTGCTTATGGAGAGGAGAGGGAGAAATGTGTGACTACTATAATGACAAAACAAACCATAAAGATTCCTTGGACGACTTAGATGGATAACTTGTTTTAAAGAGAATAAAGTAATCACATTAAATAAGTGTTTTTGTAAAAATACATTATCCATTTTAAGAACTTATCATAATACTAGGCCCTACTTCAAATTTATTATTTGTTTTGTATCATTGTATGTGTATTTCATACCATTATATATGACTGTACTAGTAATTATTTTTCCATATCAGGAATGTTGGTACAAGAATTTATTGGGGAGTGTGGAGGCAAAATCTAAAATTTCCTAACAATGTTGACCAGATTTGCCAACAATATTTTTATTTTCTATTAAAAAACAACATTGTTTCGATAAAATCCCAATTTCTTAAATTTTAGTAACTCTTTGAGTAAATAGTATCACTCAATATTTTCTGTCTGAAGTAGATTCTCAAATTAAAAATTTCCTAACATTTCAGGTTTTCAATTTTTTTTTTGGTGGGGGAGGGGTGACATTATCCTCCATCCCTCCCATAGCAACATCCCTATTCAATATCATTGTATTATTAAAGTTATTTTGAGTAAAAAACAGCACAATAATTATTTTCTTGTCTTTTAATCAATAACTGATGGTAACATATGTTCTAAACCGATAGTGACACATTTAATAGACTAGTGGTTCCCAACAAACTAAATGGAAGTATTTAGATAAATTATTCGTTGGCTCTAAATAAACATATTTCACTAGGTCTATTTTGTTTACTAAAAACATTTTAAATTAAAAACTAAATAAAATAGAAACTTCAAATTTGGCAAAAATGATGTAGTTTGTGTGTTAAAATAAGTGTATAAGATATTACATTTTATGTGTTTGTTTCTATATAACAGCTGAAAAACCTAAGATTTAGTGGGATTTTGATTTTTAACATCAATTATCTGAAAAACGGATAAGTTTACAAAAAAAAAAAAAAAAAAGTTTTAAACATTAATTTTCCATTACTTGACACCTTTTATCAAGTAATCGGTTGAAAAACAACTCGATTTGGGAACTTTGAAGTTGCAAAAACACGGCTTTTAAGTTTTAAGCCGAAAAAAATTGCCCTAAAACAGTTTTGTTTTAGTCACAAATCTGAGCAAAATTTGTGTAAACCATCGTTTTATGGGAACTGATAGCTTAAAAATTAAATAAGAGTTAAAAACAATTGTTAAGCTATTAAATGGAAGTTCTCAATACAAAAATAAAAGATGTCTATAACAATTGTTTTTGTTAACATTAAATAAAAATTTTATATTAATAAACTTTCTTTATATCATATATTCTTATAGAAATCATCTATATTTCCCAACTTAATGCGATAAATAGAATCTGTCCTTTGAGCACCTTAATTTAGAAGGTTAATTTCATATTTGGCACTTACTCAAAAATCAGACCACATGTTAAGCCGATTTCTAAACTTTTTTTTCATCAAACATATGCTCGAGAATGCTTGTTCTCACTGGTGTATAGTTGCGAAAGGAAGGATATTTTTCATTGCCTTATCGCAAACCCTTCTGTAGTTCTTACCACTGTAAGATAAGTTTACAAATTGATCTTGTTCTTCTGAGCGGCTTCGAATTTTGTCTATTTTGAGACAGCTGAATGGATTTCAAATCTAACAGTCATCAGAATAGTGCTCGGGAAAGTATTCCCTAAACATGACTGCTAAGCTGCAAAGATGATCAATCACATTTTCTTTTACCTGGTGAGGCAGACTCCTCTGGTGACTCCAAAAACTGCTTTAAAGTGGATAAGTTCGTAAAGGACCTTTTTTCGAACCTTGCGACTCAGATCGGACATATTTTTTACCATACCACTAACCTTTTCTTCAAATAAGAACTTGTCAAAGTAACTACTTTGTAAACTTAAATTCAAATGTTCAAGCACATCAGCTAAGTAGGCAGTTATGCAAAGCCAAGAAAAGTCTGTTCGAAAGTGAGTTGTTGTCCAGGAGGAAGATCTCCTTGTTATCAAGGAGGAAGATTCGGACCTCAAATTCTTCGAAGCTCAAAAAACTTTGTCAAGATCCTACCTCGAGAGAGCCATCACACTTCGGTATGAATAAGAAGCTGCTCATGCTCACTGCCCATCTTTGCACAACAAAGAAAACCATCTGGACTGCAGAGAACGAGTTTTAATGTAATTAATGATTTGATCTACTTCATTAAATGACTTCTGCAACATTTCAGGCAATCGTTTGGCTACTAAGGCCTCTCGATGAATTCAACAGTATGTCCATTTCACATTAGAAGGTAGTCTTTGAAAACGAGCTCTAAAACCTGTTTTGTTTCCAGCCATGGATTTGCTGCATCTGAAGACAAACCCAAACATTTTCTCCAGGTTATGTCATGTTTATTAAAAAAGTCATTTAATCCAGTAAAATTATCATGTCCTGTTGTGTGAAGTAGTTCATGTGAAAATAGAAAATCTTCAAATAACTGATCTTCCCATAAGTAATGCAAAAAACCCAACAATATTGCTTTTTTTGATCTGTCTGTCATCCAAGCAAACATTTCAGAGATGAGCAAACATTGCAGATGGAAGAGAGAGAGCAAACATTTCACACATGGAAACCCTGGCCAATAAGGTCTCTTCTATATTACCATATCAGAAATTTGCCTTCAGACAGTATTGATGGAAAGCGGGGCAGCACTTATATCACTGTACTGCCATCGACAGCAACTGTGCATCTTATACCGACCGATCATTCTCAGATGAAACCTGAAGGATTCTACTGCGATGAACAAAATGAAAATGGCCGACCGTCGACTGAAATGGCTGTGGTTGTGCAGTTGCTATCTCTTGTCAACTACCGTACATTGGCCTACATTAGGCGATATGTCAAATGAAAATGTTGACTGTGTTTGTGTAAAGCGATCCTTATTACAAGCTGTGACTTGACTAATAATTTTTATTTAATTTATTATGATATTTGCAAAAATAATTTGCTAATGACATCTTGTTGAACACCTTTTCGGAACCAGTATAGTAGACCATCACTCAGAAACAGTAGAAAATATGAAAAAAATGATAAGAAGTAAATTTGTTTTTCAGCTCATGCGCAACAGAAAATGTTCTATGTATTTTTTGTGCCTGAGCATTCTGGAAGGAGTTATTACTAATAGAATCTCAGAAAACTTTGGAGGAACTAACAGGGAGGAATTTGTGGCAATTATATGGGTTGTGAAAAAGGATTTAACAATTTTGGAATGTGATCTCTCTATATAGCAGTAGCCTTTGAGGAACTAGGGATCAATGCAAAAAAGTATTATCTAGATATGATGGCAATATTGTTTAGGGAAACTGGAACAAACATGCTGCATAGGGAAGATTATAATACATTATATATGGTTGATAAGACAAGCAAGAATTTGGCACTACATTTCTGGTCTCATGCGAATGAAATGATGCAGTTAGTAATGAAATGTGCAAACTCAAAGTCAAGGAACAATTTACCATTAGTCTTACATCCATACAGTGGATCAGTAAGAACCTTGGAGGAGATTAACAAAAGGATTTAAATTAATGTTTCCGAAAAACCTTTGAAGTGCCCCAGCAGAAGAAATTTGGATCAGATCAGCTATAAAGATTAGATGAGGGGATATTGAAGAAAAATACTAGGGAAATTTTCTGGGAAAAGGTCATGGTCAAATTACTGATTTAACTCAGAATATAAAGTGCGTGCAGTGCAGGAGCCAAATTTAAAGATTAATGCTTAGAAGGAGAACAATGCAGAGCTGGAAAGTCTTCAGGTATTCATGGAAATATGCTTAAAAAAAAGCCACTTGAATAAAAAGAAGTTGTTTAAAGAATAGTAATTTCTTGAGGGAACAATTAGACCAGGAACTTTTTTAAGAAAATAAATGCAGTTTAAGAGAGCTAAAGAATTCTGAGAGAGATGGTGAGATCAAAATGGCTGGGAGGAGTGTTTATGGTTGAGAATGGCATCCCAGGAATGTGGAGCAAGCGTTTTTAGGGTTTATTGAAGCCTGCAGCAGTGGGCTTAACTCAGTAAAACCAATTTTTTCAGGCTATAATTAGGGATGACGAGCTAGATGTTCCCACAGACATTGAAGATATTAAAGATACAGTTGAGAATATAAAAAGGTCTCTGTCATTGATGAAGGAATCACTCTTCTGAGTATTGTTAACAGATATTCTCTAATTCATTGGATGATAAATCTCAGCAGATCTAAATCGATGAAATATTCACTCCCAGGCTGATTAATTCTGAGATGAATCTAAAGAGCAGCCTTAAGGTAATAATATAAGTTTCTAATGTAATGGGTACTTATTCTATTTAAAAATTCTATACAATTCATTGGAAGATTATCTAGAATGAAAGGTAAATATATTTACCTATGTTTCTTTATAGACTGAGGAAAGAACATTGAGTTAAAGATATCTCTAAAGAAGGATCTTTACGTTTTTTTTGCAGTTCACTACCTGTTTATTTGAATTTCTGTATATTTGGCATACAGGAAAATACATCATCACCCCTTTCATTGCCAAGATCCATTTCATGTTTCTTTATCTTTGGTCACCAGTAAAGTTTTGATCATTTTATTAAAGTGACATTTTTGTATTCAAATTACTTCCTATCAACAAAAAAATAATCAAAAATTATTTTTCAAACATTTTTTTTTTTATTGTAACTGGTGCGATATCGACCACATAGGATAATTTCTTCCTTTATAGCAGATGGCACAAATATTTCGATCAGTAAAGAATTGTGCTAAGAACAATTATTTTCAATACTTTTTGAATTTAATAAAGTGAAACTTTATTTGCGTTTAACTGTTGAATTTAAGTTTGAAAAAAATTAATTATAATTATTAATAATTTTAAATTTTATTTTTTAAATATAACTGTGTTATGTTACAAGCGTTTTGAATTATCCTTTTCAGCACAATAAATCGATTAGCCCTTACCTGATAAATAACCTTTTACTGTTATGGTCTCATTTTTACTTGCGTTATAGGGTAGTGAACAAAGAAAACAGTAATGGCACTCAAAAACAAGTTAGTTTCTTTGATATAAACAAAAAGTTATCTGTATTATATTTGTTTATATTACAAAAAATATATTGATGGTCAACTTCGCAGGTGTTGTATGTACCAATACCAAATTGGTACATACAGCATCTGTGAAGTTATATACCAACATAACATCTGTAAAAATTGGAAACTGTTGGGAGATATCTAATCTACATTATATATCTGTTTGAAATCATTGTTATTAAAAACATGTAAGTAGCCAAATATAAAAAAAAAAAAAATAGTAAATAAGGAATTACAGGATGTGGTCTAATCTTAAATTTTTTGTTTTTTTATTCAAAACTATAAGATTTGCACTTGCAACATCTGTGAGGTTGGCCATCGATATATAACAACTTAGAGCTTACTACTCCTATTTAAAGAGAAGAATTAATACATATCTAGATTAAACTTTAATTAAATTATATGTATAAACAAAACAATAAAGTATGGCAATTATAAATAATTACAGTATAATAGGAAACCCTCAATGGAAAAGCCTGTATTGTGAAGGTATTTCTTGCATAAATAATAAATTTCCACCCTTTTGATTTTTTGTTACAGGGCTTTTGTTGTTTTGTGGAATTTCAAATACTTTTGTCATTTTTCCAATATTATTGTTATGTAGTTTTAGGAGTATATATGTGTGTATATTTATATATATATTTTTTTTTTTGTACAATAAGTATGAATTTAAGGATAAAATTTTGAAGATGTGATACTCTAATTTCTTGTACTACCAGGTTGACTTTCCTTTAGCCGGGGGTGATATGACATCATCTGGTTATGTTTGTCTATTTCCCCCATATATTTATCGTACTTTATAATAGGCAAAGGATTTTTCATTTTTTTTCTCCTGCTTTCAATCTCCAACATGCCACTTTTGTCCTTGGGTGATAAAACATCCCTCTGGTCATTCCATTTTATTAGGCAAAGCCCATCATCTTTAAACTGAGCTATATTTTATCCTCGTTTTAGCTTTGCTGTTTTAACTTCTGTTGGTATACCCTTTCTATTTAATCTCATTGTTCATGATGCTTTTTGAACAAATGCTGATCATTTTGAATTTTGAAACAAATGCTGAACTAAATTTACAGACGTGTAATTATTATCGATGTAAATTAAAGTTATTATTTTTCTTTTTCTCCAGGTAACTTTTCTAATTCAATGAATTGAAGATTACTGAACTGTTTTTTCAATTTTAAGAGGAAAGGACTATTTGGATGATGACGGGGGAAAGATTTTATCTATGCAATAGTGTTGCAACCCCAGCCACAGAGTAGACTTGATTGCAAATGTTTTATTCTTAGCACTGAAAGGGTTAAGTGATATTTTTTTGCTCATCCAGGTGTTTTTGTCCAGTTTTTTTGTCCTGCCACTTCACTTTGATGAACTCTTTTTCTCCACATCAAACATGTTAAGAATTAACATGTTTGGTGAATTGTAAATTATATTGAAATAAAATGATTATTTTAATCTTTATGTCAGCCATATTTAATAAATAGATAAGTTCTGGTAAGTATTTTTTAATTTTTAATATGAAATGTTTGTATTTGTTTTATTATTTTTTTTTTTGGGGGGGGTTTGGTTTGATTAATTTTCTAAATCCTTGACTAAACTTTTTGTTATTAGGTTGCATATCGACAACCTCTTGTTCCATGTTTGGGTCATGGAAGGCACTCTCAGCACAATATAACTGATGATCACCCAGGTATGAAAACTGAGTTCTGATACTTAATGCTGCTATGTAATATTTTTTCAAATTAGTTATTGAAATTTTATTATTGATATTGGTAGTCCGTAAACTTTCTCTAATCTAGTCTCTGGCTTACCAGCATTTCCTGATCTGGTACCTATTAAGAGAAAAGAGTATATATATATATATATATATATATATATATATATATATATATATATATATATGTGTGTGTATATATATTGTTTTTAAGGGTCTTGAGGTGCAGTCAATAAATACAACTATATTTTGGTGATGTTTCGAGACTTTATTGTTTTCATATTCATACCTTAATAGTGAAAAAAACAGGCATTTAGAAAATTTACAGTAAATAATTATTAGACATTAAAATTACAAACGAATATATTGCAAATTAACAACAACACTGACACTGAATGAACAAGGTTCTAGGTAATAGTGATTGAGTGGAAATTAGGTAGGGGTTAGGTAGCTACTTAAGTGGTTAGGTAGGGGTATTTGATTTTCCCAGAATTTCCGTGGATAAAAATAAAAATGATTCTGCGGACGGAAAATCTGATCAAGTACGTAGTTTGTGACTGTTTGACTGTATATTATTATTATTGGTTTATTAGTGTTTATTTTTGTATTGGTGTTTGTTAATATGAGTTTATTCAATTTTAATAACATGAATTTAGATTTTTGTTTATAGTGCAATTCTTATATTCTTTTTTTATGGTAATCATCTCTTTTATATTGCGTTTGAAACTATTTCTTTCATGGTGTATTATTTTAGGTGACTCAATTTTAATGCATTTTTGTTTGTCTGAAATGTGTGGTGAGAGTAGTTTGATCTGGTTTATTCGGGTTTTTGTTATAGAAGTGCAACTATATTTATGTCGTATACTCTTCGTTTTAGGTATTGTTTCGATGTTACAAAGTAAGATTTTCCACAGTCCTTTCCACAAGGGATTTCTTATGCTATATTTGACTTTAGTTCTAATTTATCTGCATCTTTTAGTTCTAATTTATCTGCATCTTTTAGTTCTAATTTATCTGCATCTTTTTTTTTACTGAATAATCGGGATAAGGTAGTAAGCAGTATTTTTGTAAGTGATGGCACAATCACTATTATTTTTATCAATAGAGAGTGTTTTCGATATTCTTTCAGAAAGTGTTGGTATGCCGGGAATTGTGGGGTATCTTTTACTGTTGGTTTCATTTTGTGTTTGTTTTTAAGATAGTATTGGTGTTTGTTTTAGCGAATCGCAAATGAGTCTTGTGTTACAACACTTATTCACAATACTCATCTTGCCTTATTTTCTGCAAAAGTTTGAATAATCGAGTCAAAATTCAATGATCTTGCTAACATATACTTCACAGCCAAAACTTTCATTTCTCTTTAGATTGAAATGATTTTTTTTTCATATATTTGTTCACCATATTTTTTGACCACATTTTTTTATTTAACTCTTTAATGACGGTGTATTGCTATTGAAGTTGGACCTTGAAATAGTCTTACCTCATTCTAGAGAGCTTGTTAATGGATATTGCTAGGATTCAGTTAATTCAGATCCCTCGAACTCGACTCTCGTCCCTTGTCTTCTGTTCCTTTTTTTGCTAAATATTTCCAAGTACCTGAGACCAGTCTCAAATCTTTTTTTCTGCATTCCTAATTACCTATCTGACTTCTTATAATTATTATTGAAATAGATTTCCTTTAATTTTTACAAAATTTTAGTTAGAATAAAGTGATAATTCACGAAATATTATTCACCATGGAAAAAATAATTAAGTTTGGATTTTATTATAAATAACACCAATATTTTTTATGTAAACTATATACTATACAGGTGTAAATTAAAACAAATGAAGTAAAACTTGAGAAATTTGTTTAAAACTACTCAATAGAGCGGACACCAAGCTACTCGTAAAACATGAGTAAAGAAAATATTATAAATTTTTATATGCACTGTAACTTCATATTTTTCTCAAAATTTTAAGTACAATAAAATAATAATTTCCCGAATTTCGTCTTAAAAAAAATTAAATCATTTAAAATAATTAATATTTATTTATAAAAATAAATATTTTTTTTTTACATTTTATGTCAGAGTAACAATAGAGATAGAAATTAACGAAAAAAAGTTATTAATTGCAAGAAATATTCGTTCAATTATGCGATATTGCGGTAGTCATTTTTAAATAAAAGCATTCCGTCCGGGGAGCCAACTAGCCTACTTCAAGGTCACTTTCCTAAGGGCCCACTCTCCCCTCCTGACCCGTCATCATTAAAGGGTTAAATCGATTCCTCTGGAAGCCCGGACTCTGGTGATTGTCAGTTGACATCCGCATGATAGTATAGAAGGTTCAATCTAATTAGGGATTGATAAATTATTTGCCACTTCTATAATTTTGTTTTTATTGAAAACTAGTTTCAAATGTTATATTGGGTTGCCTGGAAAATAATGCAGGATTTTGAGTTTTCTTTAAAATACCCCTCTATATAATAAACTGTTTATGTTTACTGGATTATTCATTTGTATGAATGTCAACACTTATTAATCCTCTTCCAAACGATAATGTTTGTTTACCTCTGTAGCGTTTCACTGCTTAGAAATAATTATGTCTTTACTAAGATGTCAACGCGTGATTTTCATATAATTTTGTTTTACGAGTTTAAAATTGGCCAGAATGGGGTCCAGACGGCCAGAAACATCAATGAAGTCTGGGGCGAGGGCAGCATTAATGAGTGCACTGTTCAATGGTGGTTCAAAAAATTTCGGGAGGGAGACAAAGAAGGTCGTGGAAGGACTTCCTCTCTTGATGAAGATGTTCTGCGGGCTTTGGTGGAAGAAAACCCCAGAATAACTGTTCGAGAACTTGTAGGGAAACTTAACCTTAACAAATTGACCGTTGATGACCACCTCAAGGCGATTGGAAATGTAAAAAAGCTAGAAAGTTGGGTTCCACACACATTAAACGACCGCCAAAAAAACCAGCATTATGAAGTTTGTGCTACACTTCTTTGCCGAAACAAAAACGACCCTTTTCTGTCCAGAATTGTTACTTGTGATGAAAATTGGATACTTTACAATAACAGCAGACTTAGAATAAAATATTTATGAATTATCAGTTCGCCTTGTGCCGTTGGCCGAATAACATCATCTCTGTACCTATCGTCAGTAAGGTTGGTTTTTCGGGCTGTATCGAAATACGAGTTGGCACAGACAGAAATATAGTGTTGCGGAATAATACTGCGAAGTTTAGTGAGGATCGGACGACAGATACCGCCGTGACAACAAGTGAAGACATCGCCAAATTTTGGCATCTTCCACAGTTATCTGGAGCGGACCTGGACAGAACGGCCCCCACCAAGCGCCGCCTCTTATCAACAGCAAGGTCAGTGTCCCAGCTGTCTTAGGTTTATTTACTTGTCATGTTTAACACTTATGAAAATAAATCTTTGAGAACCATACGAGTGGTTGCCAAGGGCCTGAGCCATACTTGGGAATCTGAAGATATAGAAGAATATTTAAAAAGTATGAATAACAAAATCATACAAGTTATACCTAAATTATCTTGTAAAAATAAAAACCTCTGAATATGTTTATTTTAAGTTTTTCCAATGATGAAAATATTGATAGTATTGCAAAAATAAAGTATATATTGCAGCAGTAAGTGGAAGTAGTCCCTCTAAAAGGCACAAAGCTCATACTACAATGTAAAAAATGCCAAGAGTTTGGTCATACGCGGAACTTGTGTGGAAAAGAACCAAGATGCGTGAAATGTGCAGGCAAGCATCTGACAACAGAATGTAGTAAACCAAAAGAAAGCAGACCAAAATGCGCAAACTGCGATGGTGACCACCCGGCTAGCTATCGAGATTGCATTATCGCTAAGGACCTCCAAAATATCAGGAACAGAACGAATATAAAAAATTCCAAAACGCAACAAGAGCAAATACAGCGTAAAATAACAGTGCAAGACAATCATTATGAAGAAAGCAAAGAAAAGAATAAATCAGAGCAAATTAGTAGCTATGAGAAAGCACCCAGTACTAATACAAAACAGGATAAAAACATTGAAGTGAGGAATGAAGACATTTTGCAACAGCTTCTAAAAGAAATATCAGAATTCCGAGACTCGATAAAAAAAATTAATGTCCAATGCCAAGATATTAAACAAAGGCTAACAAAAATTGAAAACAAGTCCAAACCAGGACGTAAATCTAAGGGAAAATAATGGCAAATCTTATTATTGCTGCATGGAACGCCAATGTGCTGCTAAAAAATAGAAACGATCTACAGGTATTTCTGGAGTTAAATAATATTGATATATGCCTTATATCAGAAACACATTGTACAAATGAAAGTTTCTTCAAGTTCAAAGATTACAGATTTTATCACGCAATACACCCAAGTAACTCTGCAAGGGGAGGAAGTGGGGTATTAAAGAAAATATTAGTCATTATGATAATTTTAAAATACAAAAAGAAGAAATACAAACAGCAGCAATTATCATTAAAACAAAGACATATCCGCTGACTATAGCCAGCATTTACTGTCCCCCGAGATACTCCTTAAAAAAAGAACAATATATAGATCTCTTTAGTCAACTTGGCTACAGATTTGTCATTGGTGGTGATTTCAACACGAAAAACACTCAGTGGTGGCTCACGTCTGACCACAACCAAAGGTAGAGAACTTGCAAAAGCCATAAAGAACTCAACTGTCATCCTGTATCAACTGGTAAGCCAACGTATTGGCCGTCTGATACAGATAGAGTGCCAGACTTAATTGACTTCTTTATTATCAAAAACATTTCCACCAACTATATAACAATAGAAGAAAATATGGAACTAAGCTCTGATCATATATCGATTATTCTCATCCTCAATGAAAGCATTATTAAAACAAATTTCAATAAGAGATTTGTTAAGAGATTCGGTTCTCTTATTTGTCACCAACTCTGACTAATAAGAGAACCGACTGGGATAGCTTTAGGATTGATTTAGGGAGAAAAATTTATTTGAAATCTTCACTGTCATCTAAAGAACAAATTGATAATGAAGTTAATAAACTTGTTACAGACATCCAATATTCAGCATGGGAAAATTCCCCTTTAATAGAGCAGAAACGTTTATGGAAATAAGTACCCTCAAGAAATAGTTAAACTTATTCGAGACAAAAGAAAAGCAAGGAAAAGATGGCAAAAAACATGCATGCCGTCAGCAAAGACTGAATGGAATAGGCTCATGACTAAGCTTCGAAAGGCAATCCAAGAAATAAAAAATGAAACGTTGAACAACTTTTTGGGTGAACTAACGAATGACAAAAGCACAGAGTACTCGCTCTGGAAGGCAAAAAAGTTCCTTAAGAGGCCAGTATTACAGGTTGCACCAATGAAGGATCTTGAAAACAAGTGGATTAAGGATAGCCATAGCAAAGCTCAAGCCTTCGCTCGTTACCTTAAGAAGATCTTCACCCCGAATGAACGCAAAGAAGAATTTCTCGAGGAAGCGTCTTTGATAAAAATAAATATCAAAATTTCACAAGTCACCATCAAAGAGGTTCAAAATACTGTCAAACTAGAGATAAATATAAAGAAAGCACCAGGATATGATCTTATCACAGGACAGGTTTTGAAAGCACTACCGCGGAAAGCGATAATTAAAATTACCAAAACAATAAATGCTGCATTCCAGCTTAGCTACGTTTGCAGTTATGGAAGGCTGCGGAAGTCATCATGATTCCAAAACCAGGAAAGCCACGTCATGAGCTGACATCGCACCGTCCTATATCATTGCTGTCGGTAATCTCAAAAATCTTTGAAAAGTTGCTCCTCAAGAGATTAATGCCTCTAATCGAAGATACTAAGTTAATACCTGATCATCAATTTGGGTTTCGGCAGAAGCATTCTACCATTGATCAGATTCATAGAATAACTCACCAAATTGAGAGAGCAATCGAAGGAGGAAAAGTTTGCTCAGCTGTCTTTCTGGACGTAACACAGGCGTTCGACAAAGTTTGGCATCAAGGGCTTATCTATAAGCTTAATAAAGCCCTTCCCGGACAATATGCTCTGCTATTAGAGTCCTTCTTATCTGATAGGTACTTCAGAATAAGTCAAGAAGATTCATATTCCGGTGTTCTGCAGGGGAGTGTGCTAGGCCCAATACTATTTCTGCTCTATACTGCCGATATCCCAGAACCTGAAGAAGACGGCTACATTCGCCGATGATACAGCAGTTCTTTCTATCGGAAATGATAACCTGGAAACCGCTAGAAAACTAAATACAGCAATAGCCAGTATACATAGATGGACCTTAAAATGGAGAATAAAACTGAATGAATCGAAATCTATGCATATTGATTTCACTAACAAAAAAATCAACTATCTGCTGATTACGATAAATAACCAAGTAATCCCTTATTCCAATAAGGCCAAATATCTCGGAATGACATTGGATGCAAAGCTCTGATGGAAAGAGCATGTAAAAATAAAATTTATACAGATAAATCTAAGGTATCAAAAAATGTATTGACTTTTAGGTAGACAATCCAATCTATCTGTAGAAAACAAACTTCTCCTGTACAATCAAGTCCTGAAGCCTATCTGGATGTATGGAATCCAACTGTGGGGATGCACGAGAGATTCCAATAGACAAATTATACAAAGGTTTGAAAATAAAGTTATCGGGGGAATTGTTAATGCACCCTGGTACATCAGGAATGATGATCTTCATTGAGATCTTTATGTAGCTACAGTTTCGCTCAGTCACATCAAAATTCGCTCAGTCACATCAAGAACGACTACAAGGGCACACCAATGCTGAGGCCGTCCATCTCCTCAACTTTGGGATCCTACTTAGAAGATTTATACGACGAAAACCCCACGAGCTTGTTTAAAGTGATAGCCAAATAGTAATAGTTTGAGGCCAAGTTGAGAGAAAATTAAAACAGTATAATGTATATTTGTTTTTCTTTTATTTTTGTTTTTGTATGTATATTAGAACTAAATTGCTAATAAGCTCATTACGAGCTTGATTGTAATCTCAATAAATGAAAAAAAAAATGAATTGTGAATTTTATTAAGGCAAGAAATCAAATTCATGTTGGTACTCACCAAGGTTTAAGTAGATTATATCAAACAAAAGGTTACATAGGTTTGTTCTCATACTGAAATAGTAATGGAAATGACTATAATGGAAGAAAGTTGAGGTGTTTGTAGGTAAATGGTTAGGTTTAGGGGAGAAGGATCGGGTTTTCCCCAGTAATTCCGGGGAGTAATTGTTTTTTCTGTTATGGATGGGAATAAATTTAAGATCTTAGGTTTTTTTTTCTTTACATTTTTCATTTGCAATAGTTTAATTTAATGCCCCTTATTAAATATTTACTTAAAGCATTTGTTCTGGATAGTTCAATTGTCTCTCTAATTATATGTTTTTTGTTTCTTATACTTTTTTACATTTTGTTAATGATTTTCTTCATTAAGTATCATGATGTTTAAAAATATTCAAATATTGTATTCTTTTCATTTCTAGAATCTGGTGAGCTACCTTTACCTCCTGGTTGGACTGTTGATTTTACTTTAAGGGGAAGAAAATATTATATAGACCATAACACAAAAACAACTCATTGGAGCCATCCATTGGAGAAAGAAGGTCTTCCTACTGGCTGGGAAAGAATAGAAAGTCCAGAATATGGAGTGTATTATGTGAAGTAATTATTTCCTTGCAGCACATTCTTTTGAAACAGTATTGGTACTAATTATAATGATAGGTTTTATTATTATTATTTGTATCAATTGAATGGGTGTTCCGTTTTTACTGATTTTTATATGTGTTTTTTTCTTTAAATCTTTATATCAGAAAAAATAATTATTACAAAATTTGGAATATGAGGATTTGTTGATGAAATAGGTAGTAATGAAAACGGTTTAATCAGCATTTTGAAATTTTGAATTAATTGATTTTTCAATCCTTGTGTGGTATTCTGATACCAATAAGGGTCTATTTATTCTTTGGCGGTGATTAAAAAACTTATGTTTCCTTATTGAATACATTATGTGCTCTTATCTCATTGAAATGACCACTACATGACTTCTAACTCATAATTTATTATCCCTTGGTCGAAATGGATCCTAAATTTTTCTTAACCAGACAAATGCAAAATGGCCATTGTTTTGATCTAATACATAAGATGAATTGGCAAATGTATAATAGACCTGTTGGTTTTGCATATGTTATTGCAGTGATCATCCTATTGCTATTGTGAAAGGTAAGAATATTATTATTGTTACTTAATCTCATCATTATATGTATTAATACAAATTTAATTAGTCAATTATCAAAGCACTAAGGAACATGAAATCCCACTTCTATTTCTGTGCAGTTAACAGTAAAACTAACATTGAAAATGCAATGGGATGGTGATGTAATCAGTGCAGAGAATGACAATTGAGATCTAGGTAATAGTATTTTGACAACAGTGAAGGCAATCTGTCTTGAAGTAGGGACTCTTCAAATCCATCCACCTCGCATCTGTGCTTTTAAACCCAATAATAAACTGCGTAATAGATTTGATGGTAGAATAATAAGGATTAAAAAATAAAATATCAATATAAGTATTTGTAATTCTTTAGGCCAAAATGAAAGCAGGAAAGAAGTTATGGGGGAGACTTGATAAAAAGATAAAAATGCTTATGCAAGGCATTATCAGTTAGAAAGTGATATTGATAAAAGAAAAAGGAATGTTGAGGAGTTTCATCATTAGTCAATAAAAAATTGTTTCATTGACTACTAAAACATAAATAAAAGTAGATATGGTGCTTTTAGAAATGTGAAGTGATTGTAATTACAAGATAACAGCTCTGTTTGTCCACAAAAAAAATCTCTTTCTCAGTCTGCTAGCAAATATTGTTGAAGCAATACCCTGCCTCTTAAGTGATAACAATAGAAGAGTAGTAGTACAATATATGGGCAATAGGGTTGATAGAATGTTCATCAAAAGCTAATCTAATGATAACAGAGAAGAGCAATGTGTGAGAGACAGATGAGAATATTTAGTGGGTTCTTTTGGCACCTAGAACATAACAATTATACTTGATGCCATGAGATAAAGTTGCTCCTTTGACTATCAACATTATTTAGTTACATTAATATCAATATCCAGTCCTTGTATGCTTTATTCGTTCGCATCTCTCCCATCCTGGTTATAACCCAGGATTTAAAACATTTACTTTTCTATATTCAAGAAATCCTTCCCACTGTTATACAGTGCCTTTATTTAATGACCATTAAGGTATGACAACCCATCCACTTGTAATGGGTAACAAGAACAAATTTCAGTGTTATGAATTTCTTTGATTGGATAAAAATTGTCTAAACTTGAAATGTTTTTTTTTTCTGTTACTTAATCCTCCCAACACCAGGCGGTGTCTGCCCGGAGTCCAGGCCTTTTTTTATTGTATGCCATGTATGTGAAAACAGATATAAATATATGAAATTGCATTGCATTTTTCCTTTAACTATCTGTAAGGAATTTGTATTGTCGATATGAGAAAATTTGCAGCATATGATTTATAGCAATTTTGTTTTCACAAAAACCATGGTTGGGGTACCTCTGTAAAATTTTAGTCAAGATTTCATATCTTTATTTTCCTTACAATGTTTCTAGCAGTCAGCAAAAGTAACATTGTCAAACAAAATTATTTTGCATAAAATTGTTCAACAAGTGAAAAAGCCTTTGTCTAATTTTTCTTCGAAAACATTAGATTCCTCTTAGATCTAAAGAGGCTGTAAACACATTTGTTTGAATTTTTCATAATTGGATTCACCGATCATGAAATGAATTTTATTAGAATCATTTACTACTTTCTTGAATTCTATTCTAGTCAGAGATTTTCTTATTTGTTTTATTATTTGTTAGCTTTTATATACCTTTCATTGCCTTTTTGTATTTTTTTCATTTAAATTTTCTAATATTTCATATTCTTATTTTTCGTATTTCTTTCATTATGATTTATGTATTTTATTGGTTCTAGATTTTAGTTATTTTGTTTTTTGTATTCTCAAACCAGTTTTTTGTATCTAAATACATAAAAAAGTATCTAAATACATAAATAATTAATATATACCAAATAAAAAAAATAAAAAAACTGGATTATTCAATAGGGCCCTATTGATTATATTACAGTCCTTTAGTTTTAAGTACTCCCAGGAAGAGTAGCAGTGGCTTACTTCTGTTAATTTATTTTATAAATTTATTGAAATTATCATTTGTTGCAGCCATATTACAAGAGCAGCACAGTATGAACATCCTTGTTCACAGTATATTTATCAACCAGAAGTAAGACTTAGAATGGAACTAGGACCTTCTCATCCAGATCCCCCTCGACATACAAATTTTCACCCTCATAGTGCTCTTGTTCCAGCGAATCCTTACCTCAATCAAGGTATTTAAGTTTTATTCTTGGTTAAACTTAATAAACTATAGCTTTAGGATTAAAAGAATAAAAATTCTTTCTTTCTTTCCTTTGATACTGTTAAATGTAATAAAAAATTATCAGTGGCTGATATTATTATTTAAATTATTGATTATAAAAAATTTTGATTGGGTATAATTTCTGTGTGGCTATTAATTATAAACTAGGATCGCTTAGTGGTCGAAATTCGACTAAAAATACTATATAATATCAGTTTTTTGAGTTAATTATACAATTAAAGTGAGCAGAAAACCTTCCTTTTTTTGTTACTATTGCTCAAATATAAATTGAAATTACAAAATCTAATTTATTAAAGTTCAAAATAGAATCAGTTCACCCGTTCAAGAGATAATCGTGGCACAGAAAAACAGACCAATGGCCAAACAAAAATACGTTGTTTTTTTTACTCAGAGGGCTCTGAAACATGTAGAACAGTTGAAAACTGCTCATTGAAAATTTGACCCGATTACAATACCTACAGCACAACTTAGAGTTTTTCACTCGTTTATTCATCAGTTTCTGTTAATGTCAATACAGCAGAACACAAAAAAGATGGGATATTTCAACTCATAGTGTGAGAATTTCAAAGGAAAACACTAACAGAAAAGTATATATATATATATATATATATATATATATATATATATATATATATATATATATATATATATATATATAAGCAAGTTAATTACATACTACATTCATCGGTTCAAAATCTCGGAATTATTGTTCAACAGAAAGTGAAGGGGATTCTAAGAAAATTATGAACTAACAAATTTTAAGGAGCCTCCAGTTATGACTTAGAAGCTATGAATATTATACTTAATTTAAAAATTTGAAGGATAGTGCATTATTTTTTATTGGTGCATAGTATTGATCATACAGTGTTCTACTTAAATTTGATTATAGGTTAAGGTGTTTTCCTAATGGTATTTCTGTCATCCATCTTTTCGCTTAAGTCTCATCATCGGTCTCAACTATAGGAAAATAAAAGCATTGCTACAATGCTCAATGCGCTGTATCTTTGCTAATAATGGTCCAATGTCGATGATTTTTTTTGTAGGGAATTTAATTTTCTTTCAAATGATCGTTCGTATAATCAACGAAAAATGTATGCTTTTCAATGTTTATATGTATATAAACTCCTTGGCAAAATTAGCGCATCACTTCATTTTTTGTAGCATGCGATAGATAAAAACAAACAACTGTTCATATTTTTCTTTAAATAATTATAATAAAGACTATTTTTTTGTAACATGATCAATATTAGAATGGTAAGTAAGGAAAAAGCAAACTAAAGGAAATGTAACTAACAGTTTTAATGTGATAATGAATCACTAACAGTTTTAATGTGACATTTAATCACAATCATGGAATTTATTTGAAATGAAAGGTTACAGTTTTAGTATCTGGTAACAACTTCTCTTGCTTGTCTAACAGCTTCCAGTCGTCTCGGCATTGACTTGATGGCACGGGCAATGTCCTCTTGCGGAATGTTCTTCCATTATTCTAATAATTTATTGAAGCTCAACAAGTGTTATTGGTTCTTGATTCTGAGCTCTGACATGCCTCTTCAGCATATCCCACAAATGCTCTATCAAATTAAGGTCCGGACTTCTTGCAGGAAGGTACAGAAGATTAATTCCAATGTCTAATAAGTAGGTTCAAATTCCAGGAAGTAGGCAGTCAGGATAGCAGTGGTATGTGATCTCACATTGTCTTGTGATAAAAGAAATTTTCACCAATAACAGTTGCAAATGGTATTGCATATTGCTACATGATATCCGTCACATAACTCTCTGCAGTTAGTGAGCCCCTGTTTATTGTGTGAACTCTGTGCAGGCTTCCAAACACTAGCTACTGTTTGAGAAATGCTGTAGACAGCAAATCGTTCACCTGGGTATCTTAGGTCCTTTATCCAAATTTAAATTTAAAAATTATATTTTAAATATTACAAAAACCTAATATATATATATATATATATATATATATATATATATATATATATATATATATATATATATATATATATATATATATATTTAAATTTGATACTTTCATTAGGATATAAATCCTTTTAGTGCCAACCGAAAATATCGTTTTAATTATTTATATTAGTTTATTTTGAGATAAAATTCTCTCACAATGCGAGTATTAAGCCATCACATATACTATATATATATATATCATGTATAATATAATAATAATTTCAGATAATAATATAATATATCACTTGTCGTTGGCTCTTTTCCCAAATGTTCCAAACTACAATATATTTTCATTGGCACTAAAAGGGTTAGTATTGTATGGGAAATTGTTTTAAAATTATTTGGGGGTATATTTTTTTAATTTTTTTAATTAATCAGTATTTTAATCCAATTACATGATTCATTCTACCTTAATTATTTTTTTTTTCAGAAATTCCTCATTGGTTAGCTGTCTATTCACGTGCTTCTCAAGAGTTGGATTATAAGCTGCGTTGGGAACTTTTTCGTCTACCTGAACTGGACTGTTTTAATGCAATGCTTACACGATTGTATAAGCATCAACTTGAAGAAATAGTAATGCGCTATGAAGCTTACAGGTATTTTAGTGAACCACTTTACCTATTGAAAGATATCATTTTTTATGGTTCTATTCTGTTCTATTTTAAAATCCTGATCAAAATTAGCACACCATTTTATTATTCCACCACAAATTCCATTTTATTAATACTGTGGGTTATTTCCGTTTTAGGTATACTGTGTAAATAATAATCAAACATTACAAGCATAAATTAAATACCATAACAGAAAAATTGAACTTTATTTAAAAACAAATAAAAAGATTGAAAATTAATAAATTTTAAAGTTTTAACTTAAAACACTTTGTAAAATAATTGGTTACTCTCAAACAAGGGCAGTGAAACTGGGTAACAAGGGAATCAACCAGGAGAGAAGTGTCAAGTATTTACAAAGTTCATTTTCAAATGGGGTTAGAAACAATAATTACCGATTGTAAACAATCCTTGAACACTTCTGAATCGTAAACACAAACAGATTTAGTTAGTTTTATTAAATAAGATTTTTGCTTAAAAATTATGGTGGTGTGCTAATTTTGATCATGGGTATATTTACTTCAAAACATTCTGAGGCTTTTAGTATAGACTTTCTCTGTCTATGATGTTATATCCTAGCATTTCAAAGAATTCATTAATTATTTTTAAAGTTCATTTATTATATCTATTACATGTGATCCTTGATTAGAAAAGGGTTTATTTTTTCCTAAATTTATTACAGTTTAATATTTTTATGCCTTTATTTTCATAACATAAAATATGTATTTCGCTATAATGATTCTAAATCATTCTATAAATGTTTTTCATGATTACAGAGCTTCACTTCTTTGTGAAATCGATTACAGAAGAAGAAATTTAGAGAGAGATTATAATGAAAGTTATAGAAATGAAACAGATTTAAAGGAATCAGGGCCTACACAACATTGAGAAACAAAAATATAATTTGTGTAAGTTATTAATTTATTATTTTATTGTGGAAATCTGATTGATGGTGCATGATCTTCAAATACAGCAGATATGAATGTTAATGAAAAGTATGTTAGTATTGTAATGTAGTTGATAGGCGAACTATAATTCTCAGTATTTAATTCCTCAGTAATTTTCCTGTTTGATAGCAGTAACATCTAAATAATTTTGGACATATTAGAGGTAATGTTGTTTATCAAATAATCATGGAGATAAATCACATTGACACTAATCATTGCTAAAAAAAATCAACTAATTCCTGTTTACTTGAAGTTTTATACATAAATATGAATTAGCTATTGTAGTGTAGGTTGTCCAAAAACCCAATGATTACAAAATAAGGAGATACAGTTTGGCATTGCATCTCTGAATGTATCATCTACTTACAAAATGCAATTACACCACTCGGTAGCCATAGGATCAAAGAATTCTTTTAGCTAAGTGCTGAAAGATAGTATGTAATTTTGAGTCAATTTTTATAATTTCTGCATTGTATAACTTTTGACAGGGTGAAGCTATAACATTCTTGCATGTTTTAATTGATAGCTCTCATCAAGATATAGTGATTGCGTGTGTGCAGTTATATTTTATATTTATCAGATGTTATTTTTTTATCATGTTATTTCAGCTGTTAACCAAGATCCTGATTTCTGGAATTTTATAGCATTAAACTGCTCCTCATTAAAACTATTGTTAAAGAAAGTCTCCATTGAGATTCCTACTCAGGCACTGTCCATGGCTCTCCTAATGGAAATTGTTGGAGTAATTCCTGCACCACTTAACTGTTCTTTGTATCACTCTGAGTAGATATTCCGAAGTTAACTTGGCCCTCCTTTCTGTGCCATTTTTGGGGATGGTTTTATTGGATTGGTCTCTTTTAGGCCCTTTATCTAATTAATATGAATGGATTTTCATGCTGTTGAGTATTTGGATCAAAGACTCTTAACTCCAATGTTGGCTAGGAGAAATAAAGGAACAGCTAATCCAGAAAGTGTTAAATCAGCCATTGTGAGGTCCTAGGTGCATTCACTAAACTAAAGGCATCTTTTTATTTTTAAAGTGCACCTTTTGTTCCCTTGGTGGTAAAAGTAATCTTTTCTATCTAAGGTATTTTGATCCAATTGGAATCTGATGACAGTCATATTATGCTTCTTTATACCAGACCACTGGTTTAAAGAGACATGGTATGAATTTTAAAACCAGCTCCTTTTCCATAATTCAAGGTTAGTGGCCCCCTCCTAATTGGCACTCTTCTTAGACATAAAATTCAAATGCGGAAGTATCTTTTTGAGATCCTCTAAAATTTGTCCTTAAGGTAGCCTGGTGAAGACTAGGTCTCCACACCAAGGGAGTCTCCTATGTTTTCTTTTATCGTTGGTTAAGCTGTCCTTTTTATCGCTGAAGAACCAAGCAATGAAATGGTTTATAATTGTGTAATATAATAACAGTGAATTAAACATGCCCAAAATATCAAATAATTAAATATATTTGAGAATGTAAATAAAGCCTTCAAGAAAATATAGCTAATGATAAATAATAAAGTTATTGATTCATTAAAGAGCCAAAAACAATCACTGATTATTTTTCAAAAAAAGTCATTATACAAAAATAAGTTTTATTTATATATTATTTTTTGATAGAGGCAACCAGTTAATCAGCTTTATTCTCAATATTTTTCTTTCATCTTCACCATTTTTATTTTTGCTTGCACAAATATTTGCATATACATGTGAGGTCGTGATGGTCGAGCATGTTAGGAAGCATGGTCTCAGAATGCATAACTTGGACTTTAGGAGTATGATTTCTGGCTGTGTCAGTTAGTATTGTTTTGCTTGGTGAAACAGATCTGGACTTTCCCACTCTCATTAAGACAGGGTGGCAACCTGTAGTTAGCCAACTGGTGTTGGCAAAAGGGACCAATAGGCCTACTTGCTGGAGTATTTCCACCCTCCAGTTACAGTACCAGAACATGTGTACATACTTAGATTTCATTTATATTTGAATTCAAAGTATACATATCTGTTACTAAATTTGTATACTATGAATTCAACTATTACAATCTAATTTCTGAAGTCCCCCGAAGATATTTATTATCAGATTCGGCTACATAATGTTTTGAATGTCAACAGGCTTATTATTATACCTAAAATAAATAAGAAGTGCATAATTTTTTTTTTAATTTATAAATATTCTTGGATAATAAGAAAGATATGAGAATGAATTAAAACTGAAAATAAGGTTTCTAAAAGTTTGAATTTAAAAATTCTTAGTACCACTTTTCTATTTTAGACTAGTTATTCTGAATAATATTTTAGTTATTTAATGCAATTGTGGGGGTTTATTTGAATTACATGTTGAATTTGCTATATATTTCTTGAAATCACCATTACACAGACTATTAGTACATAATTGAGATTAGGTTTTTAATTGAAATATCTAATGTAATATTATTATCTGATTTTTATTTATTGAGTAACATATATTTCCAGCCTGATGTGCAGATAGCAGTAGCTTTGTTGGTGAAGATTGAAATGATGGTGTATGTTTAGAACCCCTCTCACTCTTAAATTCATTTGTGGATGGTGACATTGAGTGAGGACTTTGTGGCAGTAATCATAATGTGATAATGATTGAAATATTATCATATATTGAGAAAAAAATATATGGTAATAACAGTTTTAACACTGGTATTTTCATTGTGATATTAATTAAGCTTTATATTTTAATTGTAAAATGTATTTGCAATTCTTGAATAATATATAAATAAATATTTTATTTTTTACCCAGTAAATCTTTACATTCCATACTGAAATTGAAGCTTTGATATTGTTTTAAGATAATATATTTTTAATAATTTACATATCAATGTAAAGCCTTTCAATGAAACGGTTATAAAGTATTTTTAGTTTTAGTAACTTACTTTTTACTGTAGAATACATATAATACTGTCATCTCAAATAAACTTCATAATCAATGAACCCAACTTAGAATTATATAGGCTAATAGGAGTTTATTTTTTTTTGTTTTTACTAATGCTACCAATTTTCTTGTCATTTGGCAATAGGCATCCTTTTAAAATCATATTAATTTTATTGCTGTTTTTCGCCCTTTCAGTGCTGAGAAGATAACATTTGAGATCAGGTAAAGTCTACGCTGAGGCAGGGGTCGCAACACTTGTGATCGCTACTTTGTCGATAAAATCTTCCCTCACTATAGCCTAAATTGCCCTTTTCTATTAAAATTGAAAGAAGCGTTCAGTAATCTTCTATTCTTTGAAGTGGCTAAGAAAAATATAAGCCCTCTTCAGGTTCGCTCGAACCTTATGGCTAGTTTTTTTGTATGCTAAGCTCGTAAAAACAGAGATATGTTTTGCTGCATACAATTTATGGTGAATATTTTTTCTCACAAAAGCCATTGTAGGGGTATCTTGATGGATAAAGAAAAATGCTTTAGGATAGTTCTTTATTGATTGCAACATTTTCAACCTCAGCCTTAGAGGGAAAATTACCGCCGAGGTCCCACCTGTTACGATAAAAAAAAATTTGAAAAACATTTTTTTATTTTTTCAGTTTTTTAGAAAGTAATTATTTAATTATACTTTATTGAAATAAAAAATGTTATTTACTATAAAAAAAATAATAATTTTATTAGTGGCCACAGGGGAAAGAAACAAGAAATAGGCACTGGCACTGAGAGGGTTAAACTGTCTATTAATGGATTGTTAGTAAAATTATTTTATGATTATTGAAGTTTCTAGCATATTTAATTTTAAGGCTTGTCATTTTTTTTTTTTTATAATAAATATTTATGATTTTATTAAAAATTTTGAATAATTAGAACTGCATGCAATCTATTAGTACTAAGTCATTTTTGGAATATCTTTAGTTTAGTATATCACTTTCAATGAATGAAGTTAGATGATTTTACATAGATTTTAGTGTCAGTAATTATTAATAATAATACTTTATGATTGGCCAGTCAATTATAAATGCATGTTTGAAGAAAAGTGGTAAGAATTGCATGTGTATAGATGAATTTGTATTATGTTTATTAGAATTTATTATGAATTTAAAGAGAAAGGAAAATGATTTTGATGCATGTGATTTTCAAGAATATGATTTTAGACATCCTTAGGGAATGTTTTGTTACACTTTTCTGGTTTGAAATATAAATCCACTGGCTGTTTTAGCTTCTGTAACTTTAGAACTTAAACATACAAATTTACATTTAGCTCCTTATATCAACCTTGATCCTTAGTTTATGTTAATAAGGAACAATTAGTTTACTCATAAGTAATTTAACTTCAGTTGTGGGACCATATTGTACCAAGGGACACAGGAAGTCACTGTCCCCTTGTATATCAATGTTTACTTTCCAAAAAAAATCATAATAACTTTTTAAATATTTCAAATATTGAATCAAAAACTTTTATCATTCCATAGCTAAATAAAACCACTTTCACAAAAAAGTATCGTGCTGTCATTGTATCGTTCACTCACCAGAATCCAAAACACTTAACCGGCTGCTAACAGGGATGGCTCAGGAAATCCCAGGTTCAGGCTGCAGTCAAGCCATTTAAAAAGCAAATTTTCAATGCGGTAGAAAAAAAAAAACCTTTCCCTACAGCATGAAAACCTTTTCCCCTGGTGCATCTGCTCTGGGGTACAACACCTTTCCCTACATAGTTTTTTACATTGTTTATTATTAGTTTAAAAAAGAATATGCCTTAAATAAATAAAACTATTGAAGGCTTTTCATCTTGTGTAACTCCCATTTTTAGAATCTAATATTCCCGTGTCAACTATTAAAACTTTCTTTAAAAAATAATGTAAACTACTAAGACAAGAAACATTTTTTATTTTATCCAAATTTTATGTTGACTTTTTTACCTTTTGAAAGAAGGGACAATAGTACTCCTCAAACAGGTCAACTACTAGTGCTTTTACCCTATTTTTGTGCACATCATTTTAAAGGGTAATGCAATTTAAAAAGGAACCATGCAAACTGCATTTTGGCATATTTAATTATTAGTTTTAATTTGCATTTATTAGGGAAAATATTGTCCCTATCAACTTAAGTATATGTTTATTAAAAAGGATGTAAAACAATATGTCTGAATCATGTATCATGTTCTTGTAACCAATGCCACATACAGTATTACATCATTAATTCACATGAAGAAACAGATCCAAGATTTTCTTCTAGGGGGAGGCAGAGCTGCTTTTCCTCTTTAGATAAGTAATAAAGTAAATTCATATAATAATGTTAATTAAGTTGGTTATAGACTGCCCAGATTTTTTAACCTGCATAATCAACAAGATGAAACTTAGTGATTGAAACCTATTATACCACACATTCTTATTTTCACCTACATGACTTCATTGCATACAGATTATATCACCCTAATGACACTTCCCTAGGAGACTCTTGTATCCTTATACATAAATCCTTACATTATTTCCTGATTCCTTTCACTCCAAGGGATACTATTGAATCAACCTCTGTATTGTTATCCTCTCGTAAGTTTAAATTAAAGGTTGGCAAAAAGTCCAACTTTCCGGACCACCAAAATCCAATCACTCTTGTGGTGTAAAAATGATAAACTTTTCATGCCGAAAAATTCATATTTGAAGTGCTTACATTTCCTAATTTTTATTATTTAAAACCCTCAAAATGTTACCAAAAGTGTAGTTTATCATACGATTATGCATGTTCGAAAAACTTTGCATCATCACTTCAAAGCTATAATAATCTTCCTAAGTCTTCATTTTCATTTCGGAATCGAACTTCTCATTGAAGCCACTCCCGTTGTCTAAAAAAATTAACTTTACGGCTAGTGAAAGCTAAAACAAACTACCCAGAAAGAACTTCAGGGACACAATACTTACTGGAGGTTGAACTTCTCCCGCCTAGCGAGTTGTAAGGACCATTCTAAACAGCCTAAATAAATTATCGCTTAAAGGACAAAGTAGTTCCTGGCTTACATGGCACTCAAAATAGACTTTTGAGATATAAACATATTTAAAGGTAAATTTAAGCGTAAAAACGACTTTCTAAATTAAGAAATACAAAATAATCCAATAAACGCGGGATCGAAAACCCTCACTTCACAAGCTAATATTTCAGAACACTTCTGTAAACATTACGCAAAGATAGTAACTTCAAA